>VZTU01005183.1:32225-63367 GCA_013400835.1 Zapornia atra | reverse complement strand
AGTGAGGTCCCCCCACAGCCTTCTCTTCTCCAGGCTGAACAAGCCCAGCTCCCTCAGCCTCTCTTTGTAGGGGAGCTGCTCCAGCCCTCTAACCATCTTCGTGGCTCCTCTGAACCCTCTCCAACAGTTCCACATCTTTATTGTATAGGGGGCCCCAGATCTGGACACAGGACTAATGAACTGTTTCACTCGCAGAGTAATGATACCCATTGCAATCCACCTGTCATTTTTAAACAGCTTTATTGATACTTTCTGAAAACACTCATAAAAACAGATTTTTCTTCATGAGTGTCCACAGAAGAAAAAATCTGGTGATCTATTTACAAATACTCGTGACTAAAAAATACTTGCAAACCTATAGGATTTGCATACTCAGGAAGCAGAAACAAGATCCCACAGCATATTCAAGCAACTATATCTAACTAAAAGGATGTGGAAAATGACCATGAATTATCCCTGAATAGTTGAGAACAATATTCCAAAGCAAATAAAATCAAGGGCTAAAATAGTCAGCCAACTTGTTTTCTGCAAATTATCATCTCAGTCCTAACTAGCAGTACTTTTCTTATGTCTGTAAATACTATGGCAACACAGGTAAGTTGTTTGGCAAGTTAGAGGAATTGTTTGCTGCTCCTGAGTAGTGAGGTTTTGTTCTGGACACAGCAGCAAGTCTTTCTAAAATGCCACAAGTTGGTACATTCCATGCACAGACATGATGAGCTCACATTTCTAATGGCTGATTTTCTACACAACAGGTATATATATTTTTTTATATATATATATATTTATATAGTTTGCATATATGTATATATAAATGATAAAATCAGTTCGCTATTGATTTCAATTTAATCCTTAATCTCCTGGATCAACACGCATTCTTGATGCATATCAACATAAATTGTGCTCAAATTCCAACACAAATTACTGTGCACATTGTATGTTTTAAACATGCTGTATCTATTTCACATTCCTCAAGTGAAACTATGGCAATTATCTGATCACACCCATAACATATTTAACCAGCACATCGTATGTTTGCCTTTAAATCTAATAGCTTTTAAATAAATGTTTAATTCTAATCCCCTCCTCTGGAATGCTTTCACTGTATTGAAAGGAGCACACAGCCAACACGGCCCCACTGGCATGCGACATATCTGATCGCTCACCAGTTGAAGCGACTGTACCTGCTCTGCAGAAACAGTGCCAATCTGCCAGGCTCTCTCACATGCAGTGTGACTCATGGTGCAGACCAACTCGTGGACAGTAAGTACATAAGCTTAAGAAGGCTCCCGGACAGTAAACGCTATTTTGAACTCTTTATTTGCTCCCTGATTATTACTGTTTTCCTGTCTCTGGAAAGCCATGTCATAGATTACCATTTGATTGCTCAGAGGAAAACACACTGAAGACTGAGCAATTAAATCCCAGCTCTGCTTTTTGCTGACCACACCAGATCTTTTTGAAGAATATAACCAGTAAAGCAGAAATAATACCTTGGATTTCTGAGCTACTCTCTCTGACAGGTCACAGTAAAGTTTTGTTGATTTTAACTTCAGAGCAATAGTTTCTAATGGCAATTGGATTTTAAATTTCATGACAGCAGGGAACAACAAAACTAAATAATCAAATTTTTTTTTTTTAGTATTCTTAATATACTTTTCTTTATCCTAATAAAACACCATACCTTATAAATGCTGATTAGTGTAGGTTTTCCAATTCACACATTCAGAATGGGTTAATGCTTCAAATCACACTGTACTCTTTATGAAAAGATACAACAAGATAAATTCCTAAAAACTTCAGAACTGTTCTCCTTAACTAAAGGGCAGACAACTGGCAAGATCCCTTAGTTACCCATTATTCTACACTGTCTTTGCTTCTTTGAAGCTATACAGTTGTTTATAATTCACTTCTGTTATCTGCCATTTAAGTCTATTAAAATCAGAGCTGAATAATAGCAAAAGAATAGTTATTCTTCATTGAAACAACTGTGGATACCATCTTGTCACCAATACTCTGCTCACACCGTGGAAAGAATTCTTCATTCTATTAATGCCCCATGACATTCAAAGCAACTGGATTTTAATTTTGTTATCTAGATGAACAAGACCAGTTTCCCATTAATATGTACACTGGGTCATGAAAATACATGGGGTTTATAATTTTTTTTCATTTTCTTTAATAGAAATTATAATCCTACTGCTATCTGTGACATCACAGCTGGTTACTGTGGGGATGCTGACAGTGCTGTAAATAGAGGATTATAGCTCCAGGTGAGGGCAAAAAACTGCAGTCACAGATAAGCTGTAATAAGGGGTAAAGATCCTGTTATTTGTGAAAAAGCTGTAGAAAAAAAACAACAAATGAGAAATAAGTAGGCTGCAGTTTATAAAGACAGAATTCGTTTAATCAGACTATTTTCTGCAAGGCTCATTGAAACTAAAGATCTACCTGTATTATGTTAAAACAACTGTGAGTGTAGAGTTAGTGACAAAGGGTCAAACATTCACTGTCAGGAAAAACCTTCCAGTTCATTCTTCAGGGTTTCAGTATTCCATGGCAATAAATTCTTCTTCAAGTTCAAAGACAAATTAATTAGATTTAAAGCTATGTTTAACATTGAGAACAAAACAAACATACCTGTAACTCAGACTAAATTAGGATTTCTACAAAAGATTTTCTGTTAAATTAACCATCTTATTTATTCCTCCTTTTGTGTTCACCAATTCATTTAACTAAGTGTATGTAACCATAAAGGAAATTCTAAAAGGATTCATTTTATCCTTCTCTATTACAGTAAATTTTCAGAAAAGCTCAACAAAACTTCTCCTCCTCAGGTAGAACAGAGGTATGCATCACCTACACTGACTCATGACTACATACTCTAACATGCTGACCCACCATTCTAGGGAGGTTGTAAAGACAGTATTTTAAACCCACTGTTGCCTCTGAGCAGGTGATTATCATATCAAAGAACCTGAACTTCCCCAAGAGCAATGTACCAGATCATAAAAAAGCCAACTGTATCCATACAGTCTACTATATTCCCTACTGACATAGAGTGATTGATCCATTGATTACTTATGAATGGCTGTGAAACCAGAATATTATCCACACCTTCTACCTTGTCACACCTCATCTACAATTTGGTTGTTCTCATAGGCAAAGACATTTAAAATAAATCTTTAAGACACGTTACTTCTGTTGTGGATGTGAGGACCAGAATACTAAGCTAAGAAAATGGAAGGGATTTTAGATGTCACCAGCTATGTCCATAATATCAGTCACAAATTAAAAGGATAATCAATGCTATTGTAATTGGTGGCAGCAGAATGAAATCACCATTTTCTGGGAATGTGATAACACAAAGGAAGATCAAACTGTACTTCTTCAGGTTCTGTGTAGCAACCTTTTGCAGATATATCCTGCACCCTCACTAAAAAGACATTATCTGCCTATCAGTATGGCCAGCAGAAGTCTTAATGCCCTTCTTTCCTTTACAAGATGTAACTACATTGAGGAACATCTGAGGAAATAACTTGCCTCAGCTATTAAATTTAACTTCCTCTGTTCTTATTTTCCCAATTTCTTCTTTTCCTTGTTTTCTAACATCCAACACAATTCACTGTATCTTGTCCAACTTTTCATACAAATCCTTATTTAAAGGTTTCCTCCAGCAGTACTACCATCCATAAAAAATTGGAAAAAAGTACTCGGACAATGTTTTTCCTCAGTTCTACATTTCATTTTTGTTGCATTTGTGTGTTTTCTGTTCATGCAGTTCATTGAATTCTTAAGATCATCCAAGGTTTGATTGCCTTTCTGTTGAACATTCAGCTAATTCAGAAAAAGGTGTGCCCAAAACTCACTAAAGACAAAGTTTCTATTGCTGTCAAATCACCTTTACAACTCTTTAACCTGGCCTGTCATTTTCCTTTGGAATTCTGTCCACATTTTTTAAACTATTTTAAAATCTAAGCAAATGAAATGAGCTTACACTGAATTCATAGGCTGATGGTGTCTTTCACAAAGAGGCAAGGAGGTCCTTTTTATTTTCTATCCATTAAAAAACCTCTTTATTTACCATTAAGTGTAATGTAAGTAAAAGTCCACATATAAATAACTATCAGCTGCCTCAAAGTCCCAGTTTGAAAGATGATCCTATTCTGCTAGCCAGCAGGGATGTATGTGTCCATGAGGAGGAAAGGGAGACAATTTGAAAGACCAGTATCAACTATATTCCAGATATTTTAACACTAACCAGAACACAACTGGAAATCCAAACTCATTGTTACTTTGTGTCATGTTTGCTACCATGGTAAATCCATTATAATCACTCCTTTTATCTAGTTGTTTCAATCACTCAAGATGAACATCACCACCAAAACTCCCGGCATTAGAAGGGTAGAAAAAGAATGCCAGCAGGTTCACTGAAGCAAAAGGAGCTCCACCATCAAAGTCTCTTCACAGAAGCAGTCACCTGCCATACCTTCAGGGATGAAGCTGTAACATTTGTTCCTTGTCTGACTATAAATGTGACAGTATTACACAGGAAACAATACTCACAGGACTAAGGTGCAAACTATTTAAGTCTTAAAATAAACAAATAGAAACCTCACCTAGTTTCTGAGACATCCTATGTAGACAGAGTCCCCTACTTCAGCAAAGAGAACGTTAGTTTTACATTCTCACAGCATCATCACCTACTCGTCAAATGTTTCTTTTTCTATTAAGGGCCTGGAGCATCTCCCCTGTGAGGACAGGCTGGGTGAGCTGGGACTGTTCAGCCTGGAGAAAAGAAGACTCAGGGGGGACCTTATTAATGTCTATAAATATCTTAAGCAT
The DNA here is from genome assembly GCA_013400835.1 of Zapornia atra. Lineage (NCBI taxonomy): Eukaryota > Metazoa > Chordata > Aves > Gruiformes > Rallidae > Zapornia > Zapornia atra. Next base: position 58,522 of record VZTU01005183.1, on the reverse strand, counting down.
GGGATGCAGGGGGAAATGGCCAGCCCCTTTTCAGTGTCTGTGGGGACAGGACAAGGGGCAATGGCTGCAAGCTGGAGCATAGGAAGTTCCACAGCAACATGGGGAAGAACTTTTCCCCAGTGAGGGTGAGGGAGCCCTGGGACAGGCTGCCCAGGGGGTGTGGAGTCTGCTTCTCTGGAGAGATTCCAGCCCCGTCTGGACGCCGCCCTGTGCAATATGAGCTGGGGAGCTGCTTTGGCAGGGGGGTTGGACCCCATGAGCTCTTGAGGTCCCTTCCAACCCCTATGGTTCTATGATTCTATCTGATGACAAGAAATTGTCACATACAGGCCACATTACAACGTTCTCATCATATGGCGACAAAAACCAAGCACTGCATACAGCCAAAACAACAGGTAGCAAATTGTTTAATATTGCTCCAGGACAGAAGCAGCCTACCACAGCTTCACAAGTGAGTTTAGTAGCCTGCAAGAAGAAGAAAAAAAAAACCAACAAAAAAACCAAAACCAACTTTACCTTTGAGATTTCCTTTCCCATTCATTCTCAAAAAATAAAAGCAAACAACAACAGAAGAGATAAAATACTCCAGACTATTTTACACAGGCTCCAAGCAATACTATAAGCAAAGAGTCTCCAGAGAGACCAGAATGCTTATACTAATTGTGTTTAATGTTTTAACATTTTATAAATAAGCCATGGGGCAACTGAATCATCTTGTGAAATTACAGTGGTTAGGAGATATTCCCAAAAGTATAAACATTCAGATTTGCTAAGTTCTTTACATGTATTGCCTCAGGCACCGATAGGTTTATCCTTTCCATGGCTGAAGTTGGGAATTCTCAAGATCATGGAAAGCTCAAGATGCCCTTCAAGAAACAAAAATGAATCTGCTTTTGCAAGGCAACTTGTTTAATGCAAAAAACATCTGCTTTTTGTGCGGTTTATTTTTGAGATTGTGGGGAGTAAAATTGGTCTACCATGATTAGAGTGAAAAGCCAGGGTAGCTAGGGAGGGGTCCCTGAGTGCAAATCTGTATTCACCTATAGGTTTGATTCACCTTTGCAGACAGAAATCTATTAGGTGGTACAGAGCTCCACCAAGGAGCAGCATATTAACCAAGACAAAAGTTTAAAACAGAATTATGGAAACAAGACAGAAAATGCTTTCTTTAGGACTAGAAGAAAGCTGTATCATCCAGCAACAGTAAGTAGTCCAAAAAAAAAAAAAATGGCAGGAAATAATCAGAGAGTTTGTTCTTGCCCACAATTCATAGCCTGTAAGTGTCACAGCAAGGAGAAATTGAGTTACATACACAAAGACAAGATAAACAGTGAACGGGGGACTCAGGAGTGGCACAGTTATGTCTTCATCACTACTCTGGAGACTGGCAGTGAATAGGATCTTTTCACTGAAAAGGCCAAATAAAGGTTTTATTTTTACTATGTTCCAATTTGGGATGGAACAAAATGGTTAATGGTTAGGCAAAATGATTTATGTGATACCAGACTGGAGTGGAAACCAGTGTTACACAGCACCTTCGCTGACCAGATGTATAAACCTGAGAAGGAACATCATCCGAATATTTGTCAATCAACAAAATAGTTTATGTTAAGTTCTTTGAAGCAGAGGTTTTATGCTCTGTGTGTCTGCACAGCTCCTAGGCACAGCAGTCTCTGCTGGGCTTTGCTCACATGATCAGTATCAATAAAGATAGAACATGTGGACACTGCCTATGTGACCAAGTTTCAAAGCACTCAAGTAGTTAGAGCTCACACTCCTAGTGGGTCAGTTTTCTCCTTCGCATTTGAAAATACAGAGAATAATGCAGGCTGCTGAAAGGATACAAGGTGATTCACGTCAGCAAAAGCATGTCCCTCAGAAGTCCAAGTCACTAGGAGCAGTATTTTTTCTATTTCACCAAAAGCAGGGAAAGAACTTGAGATCCCTCTGAGTTCCCTTTCCCCAATTTATGCCTTTTTACCCCTCCAGTATCATAAACCATTCCCGATATCAAGAACTTCTGTTTCAGTGTCTGGGTTATTTCCCCAGTAGGTCACTCCAAGAAACCTACTATAGGACTGATTTTTCAATTCTCATGACAAACCAGGGACAGTCACAAGAAGCCAAGAAATCTGCAATGTGGAATGCCAGAGACTTCTGAAGGTTGTCTGTCAGCTCAAGAAACAGGACAGAATGGAGAGTGATACTCTGACATAAATACAGCTTTGTTTTCACTCCAAGAGACCAAGAATTCACTTGCTGTTTGATTGTACTTTCAAGAAAGTGTCCTCCAAAGAGAAGACTCCTATTAGAAAGTGTAGAAATTAAAATAGTAAAGCAACAAGGCACCTCACTGTAGTTATTAACATGTCAAATAATACTTATGCAAACCCCTTTTGCTTCATTTTCCAAGCCAGAGAAGGAAACGTGCTGTTTCCATGTTTCATTCTTTTTTAGGACATACAGCTTCATACCTGCCATGGATTTGGCATTAAGTACCTGACAGTGTCAATGTTTTTTAAGGGATAATAGTTTCTCTGCAATTCGTCTCAGGATGCATTTTAGCTGGAAGATAACAAGTGGAGTCACAGATGGGGAACTCCATCTTGCAGAGTCATTGGTCCAAGCTGATTTGGACTTGATTATTTTGTTATGTTGAGGCTCTGGACAGAATGCAGGTCCTGAGCAAAGCATGTCTATCCAACAGCCCACCTCTTGCTGATGCCTAGAAAAGGATGCAGCAGTAATAAAAATAAAATTACTTTGGAAAATCCTAAATGGAATAAGGGAGACATTTAATCTCTAGTAAAACTGAAAAATCTGTGGAAATTCAGACAACGGTTGAGGAATGTCTAAACAGTCTTTGGCCCTAACACACAGAAAGATTATCAGTGAAATAAGTTAGAACTTAGTCACCAGTAATGACAGAAATCTGAAACAAACTGCACTTCCTGTGAAAATTAAACCAATAAAGGATTTTTTTGGTTGTAGAAAACTATTGATGTAAAACCAAAAAGAACAGCATTATGTCCAATACAAAGCTGAAGAGATTCTTAACCAGTGCTGGTAGGCTCCATAACTCGTTACTGGTTAGACTCAGTGACCTTATGAATTGACACAGCAACAACTAAGTCCAAAGGCAGAGCTTAGCAGTCTAGCCCAAACCTGGGCTGCAGCCAGTACTGCTTCTTGTCTCCGAGATGCAATCAAGCATCCACACACACTGTGGAAGCAACGCTCATTCAGGGCATACTTCAGGATCCTCAGTGTACTTCAGCCTGCACTGTATCAGTGCTCTGGAGGAATTTCTAGCAAGGTGATCCATGAATACAAAGGAGCACCTAACCAAACTATCCACCTATAAATGCCTTGCACTAGTCTGGTAAAACCACGAACCTGAGATCCAGACACTGGTGGTTGCAGTCCTCAAGCTAAGAAAAATCATGTGCAATGGGAAGAAAAATGTTACTCCTACTTGGAGCATTATTACGATGCATGCTCCTCAGTGACTGAAACTGGTCTTCTTCTGCTGTCAGATATCAGAATACAAAAACTCTGCCTTGTAAGAAGTGAATCCTGTACTGTTTGCTGCACTTTTCATTCAAACAAAACTAGTTTATACTAGATCCCAACACCTGTAATGGTTTTCTTTTCAAAAGACTCCCTGTTATTTTCTGGTTTTGTGTCTCCTGCCCTCAGTTTGAAATAAGTTTTCTAGAGCATCCCCAGTCTGTAAACGATGCTACAGGTGAAAGAGTTGCAGTAATTGTATGTTTGGGTTGTGGGAATTTGTAACCCATGGGATGAAGTGTAGATGTGCCTTGTCATTTAGCGAAGATGGATACTACTGGCTTTCAGGGCTGCAAGTGCACACTGCTGGCTTGCGTTGATACCTCCTTCTCCTCAGGGCTGCTCTCAATCCATTCCCTGCCCAGCCTGTAGGTGTGCTTGGGATTGCCCTAACCCACGTGCAGGACCTTGCACTTGGCCTTGATGAACTTCATGTAGTTCACATTAGCTCACATCTTAAGACTGTCAAGGTCCCTCTGGATGGCATCCCTTCCCTCCAGCATGCCCAGCACCACACAGCTTGGTGTCATCAGCAAGCTTACTGAGGGTGCACCCAATCCCATTGTCCATGTCCCCAACAAAGATGTTAAACACTGCTGGTCCCAGTACTGACCCCTGTAAAATACCATTCATCACTGGTCGCAACTTGGAAATGAATTATTTGAGCACAATTCTTTGAGCGCTACTGTTCAAAACACAACAAAACCAACCATTTCTGAAATCTCTTTAAAGATGGAATAAGCCCTATTACAACTAGTACTACTCACATGGACTGGTATGAATGGCTGGAGAAAGATATTAAAAGAATAAAGGTTTGGCTGGGCCAGCAGAGAATGGTGGAAGCAAACCCTGTTCCTACACCTGTCTCAAAGACTCTCCCCCTTCTTACCTTGTCACTACTGCCTGTTAAATGTAATGACAACAGTACAGAACTTCCAGTAACAGACCTCCTGGATTGCCTGAATTGGAGAAAACGTGCTGATGCTTAGAACACAGATACAACAGATATCACCGACCTATGTCCATCTTAGGAAGCACTTGGTAAGTATTGCTCTCTCACGGCACTTCATTTTTACAGACATGCTCCCTTGCTGTTAAAATATTAACAAATGCCACAACTGATGCTAAAACAAAACATTACTTGCTTTCTAAAGCTGTCCTTGCCAACACTAGTGTTTTTTAACATTATAACCACTCTGTTTCACCCCTGTGGTAAATGCCTTTCTAATTACACACCGGTATTTTCCCTATTAAATACACAGTTTTCGGCAATTTTTGTTTGCAAGGGTTCCTGAAAATAACCTATTCTTTCTGTTGTTTTTGGAGGAATGAGATGCTCTTTGCTAACTCTTCATGAGAGCAGCAATTACTACCTGTAGGGCTTTTTGTTCTCACTAACCCAAAATATCAATCTTCTGATGCAGCACAGATAAACTACTGCTGGGAGTCTATTTAAGTCTGATTTAAAAAAGGACCTGGAAAAGGGAAAAACTGGGAAACCATGGCAGATTGCACTTTTATGGTACTTATAAGATGATCTTATCCTCACTGCAATATAGCCATTATATGGATTATGCTTGAAGTGGGGCAGCAAGGTCTGTTTCAGAACTGCATTATCTGAAGTACCATAAAGCATTTTTCTCCTTTCATAACTGGTGATGAAAACTGTTGAAATTATTTTTTCTCTACACATGCACCTAGATAATGTGTTGTTTATCTGCATGGACTTAATATTCCAAGGAGATTATTAATGCCGTTTATTTTATGGTTATGTTTTAACCTACATTGAATATTTTAATAAACCCACAGTCTTAAACAGGTCTGTGGGAGAGACATATCAGCATTAAATCACACAGCAACCCAACAAGTCTTTCTGTCTTAGCATGCACAGAGAGAAACAGGAGCTCAGATGTAAGCAACTGTCTTATATATTAACAGCATCACTATAATGCAAAGCTGAGCTGTAATACACAGGCTCCAATTGCATCAGATATAGAAAAAGATTCAATAAAAGATGAGCATGGAAATAAATGAAACAAATTATACTAAATAGCTTATGACTGGTACATTAACACTGCATTGATTTTTTTCATGCATTCATATTATATTTAAACCACTTCTTAATAACAGCTAAGAATATAGTTATTTTTAGCACTTGGATATAATTAACTTGTTTATAGTTATATAGTAAAGGTATGAGACCAAATGCAAGAACCCTTACAGATTACAGCACTCAGGGAATGATCAGATTTTTAACATGGCCTACTGGTATTGGCTATTTTCTGTTCTATAAAGCTGGGAGACAAGAATGACATTGAGACATAGGAATAAGGAATAGATATTCACAGCACCCCAACCAAGCCTCCAAAATGAAAGTAATTTCAGCACACAGGTTCTGGGCATAACCTTTTGTATTCCAAATTTTGTATTATTTTGTATATGGAGTGCTTTCTGGGTCAGTAGCATTCCGGCACCTTCTTGAATTGACCTCCAGAGTTTTCTGCTGGGTTTCTAGAGCCACACAACTCATCCACAGTCAAGTTTTAGAGAAGGTGAAATAAGGAGCACTGAAATGGGATTTCTGCATAAGGGGAGAATAGAAGTGATGACTGAAGAAGCAGATCCAGAAAGAAACTTCTATAAAAATAAAGTGCTCTGTCCCTGCTAGGAAAAACACACTTGAAAAAATTACTTAATGTAATTTATGTTTCATAAGGAAAAAAAAAGTAGATATAAACAGAATTCGTCAAGTTTGGGAATGACGGTTGGTTTTTTGGAATGTGCCTCAGGGGTCAGTGCTGCGTCCAGTCTTGTTCACCGTCCTCATCAATGACCTGGAAGAAGGGACAGCGTGTAGCCTCAGCAAGTTTACTGATGATACAAAACTGGGAGAAGTGACTGATACACCTGAAGGCTGCACTGCCATTCAGTGAGACCCAGACAGGCTAGAGTTGGGCAAAGAACCAAAGAAAGTTCAACAGGGGCAAGTGTAGGGTTCTCAACCTAGGGAGGAAAGCAGCTCTGCAGAGAAGGACCTGGAAGTCCTGGTGGACAACTTATCCATGAGCCAGCACTGTGAACTCCTGGCCAGGAAGGCCAATAGTATCCTGGAGTTCATTAAGAAGAGCGTGGCCAGCAGGCTGAGGGAGATTATCATCCCCTCTATTCTGCCCTGGTGAGGATACATCTGGAGCACTGTGTCCAGTTCTGGGCTACCTAGTTCAAGAAAGACAAGGAACTACTGGAGAGCCTCCAGTGCAGGGCTACAAGGATGGTGAGGGGAGTGAGCATCTCTCATGAGGAAAGGCTGAGAGAGCTGGGGCTGTTTAGTCAGGAGAAAAGGCTGAGAGGGGATCTTATGGATGCTTATAAGTATCTAAAGGGCGGGTGTCAAGAGGATAGGGCCAGACTGTTCTCAGCAGTGCCCAGTGATGGGACAAGGGGCAACAGGAACAGAGCAAGTTCCATCTCAATATAAGGAAAAAGGTCTTCATTTTTTAGGACAGAGCACTGGGACAGGCTGCCCAGAGAGGCGATGAGGTCTCCTTCTCTGGAGACATTAAAATCCTACCTGGACATGTTCCTGTGCAACCTGTTCTAGGTGATGCTGCTTTAGCAGGGAGGTTGGACTTACACAATCTCCAGAGGTCCCTTTGAACCCCGACTGTTCTGGGATCCAGTTTATCAGATGGCCTTAAGTCACCACGTACAGCATAATAGAAAGGCATACAGGTAGATGTGTTTGAAAAGAACTAAACCAAACCCATGCCATGATTACAATAACTTGCAGGTAAATAGTCTGAAGAAGAAAGTGAAACCTAGAATGGACTGAGAAACCAGCACCTTTTCATACCACAGCAGCCTGGCAATTGTTTCTGCTGTACTGCTTTCATGGAAAAATAAAATACTTCATTTTCTAGTATAACCAAATAGATACATTGCAGGAACACTGAAATATTTGTAAATAATTGCTGAAACAGACATTTTATGGTGAAAGGAAGAGGAAAAGACTAATAATTAAAGTGGTGTCAGAGGGAGTGAGGCAGAGGTAATCAAGCAAGTAATGCGATGTTACATTCACTTTCTACACTTTCTATTGCTTACAGTCCATATTGTTGTAATACTTTCACCTGATGAACCAAGGCACTCTCTCACTCCAATGGCTCAGTTGTTATTGTTTATTCTTTTGCTGGTTGAAAAAGAAAACATCCACCCACTTCAACCTCTTCAAATCCCCAAAAAGCATGGAAGACTAGAATGGGAAGCATTACATCTTAAACTGCTCGTGGCTGATACCAGTCAGACTTCATGAGCTGGAGAATACTGGTCTGCCTCAAAAACCCTGTTCTGGCCCAGGCACCTACTAAAGCAAAATTCTCAGAAGAACCTCTCACATGATCTATGCTATTTTCCCTGCTGACAGACCAGCCAGTAGTTTATTTTGAAACAGGGACAACTGTATTCAATGCTAACCTTTCTTTAGCACTGAGAAGCATGGAGAGGATGTAAGAGAGTCAAGGGAATCTGTCCTTCTCCATTTTTATTCTAAACTAAGTTTTGTAGCCTAAGAATAAACCAAGTGAAAAGGACAATAACTTGTCAGATAAATTTACTGCTCATTAGCTGGAGTTTCTACAGACCCTTATACTTTATTCCCTAAAGAATGCAGGCTTACATACACAGCCCAAAATATCTGCAGTTTCGGCCTCACAAAAGATGGAGAAGTCACCTAATCATACCTGGAAAGAACAAATGCCCTTACCATCTGTACAGAAAAAGAAAAGAATGACATAAAAATAAATTCTGTGACTAACAAGTGCCATCTCCCATCATTAAATCCAAACCTAGTTTGTCACAGTGGCCCATGCCAGGCACAAAAGCACCCAGTGCAGCACAGAGAGCAGAGCTGCCTGCAGTCAGCATGAGAAACTTGGCAAAAGGAAAAGTCTGAAACCACGTGGGCCCTCAGCCACACTTCACTGATGGCTGAGGAGAGGCTTCTGTTGTGGTATACCATCTGAAGTTCCTCCCTGAGAGCAGCCTTTCTCCAACAAACTAGGCAAAACTTCTACTTCTTGTTAAGCATAGAGAGCCAGATGAGAACAGGGCTTGAGCACACATCTGATCGAGACACCTCTGTAGTTAATATGACCATACAGATGTGCACAGAAAAATTAAAATGTATTTTCTCCGCCTTTCTGATCAGGAAAAGAAAATCAGGGCTGTCCAGTCATAGGCTCTCACTGATTGGAGGAAAATGTACTGCAGTCGTCCCACCACACAACAGAGAAATTTAAAACATATGGACTACGGGAAGGGAAAGGAGTCAGGGCATTTACAATAATTATGGGCCCCTTCCAACTCAGTATATTCTATGATCTGCATGTATAAACATCTCAGCCCCTACTATACTATACATACTATATACATACACAGTATGTATTTCCCATAAAGCAGCCACTGGAAGAGGGATAGTGCCCCTGCTGTTCCCCCTTCAGATGAAGGGATGTGCTTTGAGACTGACTCCTGGCTCCGTCACAGCCCTTCCTGACTGTTCTTGGTACATGGGGCGCAACATGCTCCTCAACCTTCCCTTCAAAATGCGGGTGGAAGGAGCACAGTTGGTGAATGAAAGAGTTTTCACTTAAGTAATAGCAAAGGGTCAGTGAGTGTTAGGGACTGCAAAGGCAATATACATAGGAGGTTTCTCCCTCATTTAATTTCACAGTTGAATTTCCTGATTAATTACCACATATTTGAAGGGGATGAACAACAAAGAAATCCTGTCTTGAGCTCATTTGCAGATTACCATGTTACTTGACTCTAGCAATGCAACTCTGATTTTTTCAGTCTGCACTGCATGTGGCAAACATGAACAACCAGATGTCAGAACAGCCAGGTCCTCTCAGACCCTTTTTCCATAGATGCTGAAGTCTTTCACACAAATTTGAGCAATATGGAGATAACCTGGTAATGCTTGAGCAATAATGCACTATATTTATAGGCAGTTCTTGAACAATGAGATCCCAGAGATACTATTATCTTTACTTTCCAATAACTTAGCTCCATTATTCATACTGCAAGTGGATCATTTTCATGAATGCATTTGCATCACAAATCTAAACCTTTTCTAGTGAAAGCGTTCATATCACTTCTCCATGGTTCTAATATTTCCTAACACAAAATAAATTTGCCTAATGTTTTGAATTACAAAAGCAATATAATTCAGTCTACAAATTTCAAATTAGGGTTGTTTTCAGTAAATGGAGATAGGCATTTTAAAAATCTCTTCTTAAAGGATTTGCACATTTAAAAACATTTCAAAGTCAAATCTAATGGCTTCTGTTTGCAAACAATAGTAGTGACACAATTTCATGCTGTATTTCATCCTGTCTTTGTAAGTACTTGCGGACTATTCCTTATACTATCACTGTTACTCTTCGAAGGGGCCTTCTCCAGCACAGAAAGGTAGCTGGTAACTCCAGTATAACCATTTTAAGGGAATTACACAATAGTAGTTAATTACGTTTTGTAAACAAGGTGAAAACACCATAATCAAGAGTAAGAAGCTTATTTTGGCATAAATCACTACGCCCTGCATAAGCGAGCACATAGCGACAAACAATTAGCTCACGGGGCATTGAAGGTCTGAGCTACAGAATACTGAAGAAAGAGTAAAAATAGGCCTTTGTTCTGCTGAATTTTCATCAAGGAAGGAAAAACACTGGTTTCCCAGCATTCAGTGGAAGAAAAACCCCTCCACATGCTAACCTTTTCCACAGGGGAGTCGCATTTGACTGCCCAAAGTGCTTCAAGCTGCCTCTGCTCCCCTGACTTGTCTTTTCCCGAGTCCTGAAACCTTGCAGTAGGTTCACAAGAGAAAGCCTTTAAAGCACGATGCCTCAGCCCTGCACCCAATAACAAACACGCTTTCAAAACCCCAAGACTTAAAAGGAAGCATCACCATTCTCTTACAGCTAACCCATAAAAACCCTGTTAGCACTAAACTCATAGCCCTGCCCAGAAGGTTATTTGTTACAACGTTGAGGCCACTGTGACAGAAGTGACTGACATTTCCATTACAACGTATTTTTGCTAAGCTACACGACAGCAAAGTCACTGCTTAGAACATAAACCCAAAAGCCAGGAGAACTCAACAAACAAGTCAGGTGCATTGTCACAAGTCAGGCAACAAGAAAGGGCTAAGCCTGGGCTTGCTAGGAAACAAGACAAGGAGGGCAGGGAAAGGGGCTCACCCCTCTGAGGGGTGAGCTTCAGCTTCCAGCTCTTGTTTATAAGACCAGCCCCTCAATCCGGAGAAAGCAAAAGCTGCAGATAGCATCTTCCAAGGTTAAGCCCTTTGCAGCAAGGCTCAGATAAGAGGGTGGGAATCAGAGCTGAGCAGGCAAACGTTCCTGGGTTGTAACACACAGGTGCAAGCAAAAAGCAACCGATATAACCTTAGAACTTTTCAGAGAATTCCAATACATGCAGTGGCTTTCATCACACCTCGCAGCTATCACATCTTAAATATTGTGGCACTAACAACCTGAGAGTGAAAATGATTACCAGCAGCCTGAAACTAACCATCGATTTTCCCTGTCTAAACAAAGTGCAATGCAAAAAAGGTATTCAAACAAATAACCATAACTGTGAAAACAAAATTGGATTTTTAAAATACTGTCTTTTTTATTAATCTGAGGTGACATTACTTAGCTGAAGATTGCCTTTCATTTACAATAATTTTTTCATGTTAACATTCCCTATTTAACTGAACAAAGAGTTATTTAAAAAAAAAAAAGTCTGCTGTATTTCAGACAAAAGCTATTTTTTACCATGAAGTCATAAAACCCTGTGAAAGGAGTTTACAATGGCAGCGCTGACATCCCCTTAACAGTAGCAGTAGCAGTTAAGGGAAATGTGATAGGGAAAAAAAAATTCAAAGATAAGAATCAAAGTGTTTTATCAAGGTTGTTCATCCTATTACAATCGCCACTTCTACAAACCCTTTAACGTAGGAAGTCACCTGCTGGACAGAAAGCTGTTGGTATGAATCAGTACATAAAAGCATCTTTCAGTTCCAGTCTGTGCCTGAAATGCCAACAGGATTTCTTCTGCGGAATTTCTTTTTAATGAAATTTGGCTTAAATGATGGATCTAAAGTAGGTTGAGCTTGTTAATTTTCACCCCCCCCCTCCGTTGTAACGTTCAAAATTGCTTGGTCAGGTCATACTTTGTTCTCAAAAAACCCCCTGAAATGTCCTATTTCACCATAGGCTTACACTGCTGAGGCTCAAATCAGAATCTGATTCCTCAGTTCTTGCATGCTGCTCTTGGCCTGACCTTGGAAATCCTGAAAATAAGCTAAATACAGCCAAGAGTGCTCATACTTGAGCAGAAATACATTTTCAAACGTGCAACAATTTTCAAGAAGAAACGTTTTAAGGCCCTGTGAAACTGATAGAATAATTTTGATAATTCAGAATTTTGAGAATTATCTGGAAAAAATTAAAAACGTAACTATTGTCTCCCTCCAATCCCCTTTGAGTTTGCTGATAGGTACCACACTCTCACTAGAGTTAATAGTGTTGGTAAGATCCCACTGGACTGTTTTTTATGGATACATGAATAAATTAATTAAACCCCATTAAAATACAGCAGGTTTCATGTCATTGAGCTATAGAACTGCTACTGAAATATTTCTGAAAGTAACTGCGCTTTTTTTATTTGTAAAACAGAAGCAAAGTATTCTGGCAGACACCATTAAGAAACACCACAAAAAGAACATCATCTGCTTATGCATTTGGCTAGACTGAGTTTCTCAGTGCAAGACAATGATATTTTGAAAAATCTATGTATACAACAAAATGATCTCTTCAGTCAGCTGTCCTGACAGACACACGGTGGGATATAACTGGCCGTTTCTTCCATGATAATGAAGTGAATCTTCCCAACACATTAGCCATAAGAGGTAAGAAACAGGGAGACAGAGAAGACCCAAGAAAGAGCAAAATACATTTGGAAAGAAATAGCTGAGCTTTCTAGACACTGAAAGGAAAGCATGAAAGGAAACAGTGGGGCCAAACATTTGTGCTTAGCACGAATCCTTTAAGTTAAATCTATGCAAGAGCAAAGACTTCATAAAGCTTCTCTAGCAAAATACAAACATTTTACTGAATGTCCCTCACCCTAATATTTTGGTTATGAAAAGGAAGGTTCTTTTACCCATATAAATCAGTGGTTTATAAATTCAGAAGCCCATACAATCCCTGGTTCTTCACATATGTCAATACACACCTAAGCCTCAGCCAACGTGAGCAGCCTGCAAGGGACTCAGAGGTGAAAAAAATTTTCTTTGGACAAGGAGACAATTTTTTGTCAAAGATATTAATCTCAAAATCCCAGGTGCAAAATTGAGCATTTTTCTATTAAAACAACCATTAAAAAGTGCAGTTTCAATATTCTGTGCAAGGAAATTGTTTGATAAACTACTATTTTTTTTTTTCATTTTCCCAGGCAGGAAATTAAAATAATACATGTTTCAAGCAGAAACACTGCAGTGGGAATATCACAAAACTCTCTTTTTGAGTCAAGGCAACATTTTGCCCAAGCTATCAATAGAGCCAGAGTGTTCCACGGAACCTGTCCAAAAAATGCATCACCAGCTTGTTCACGCTCTTAGCTGATACCCATCGGCACTTCCATCATTTGTCTGATGCCAAAGAGCGCTGTGACTTCGTGAGAGACCAGTGCATGCTTCCTAGATATTTAAAGCTTCTTTTCATGCTCTGGTTCTCATGGTTGCTTTTTAATCTGGTTTACATCTTTGGGCATAGAGCAACGAGGAGTCCTGGGGGACTTGGCAAGAAACGTGTCTGGATGTTATCACATCAAGTGGCAGGTGACTGGCAGAAATTCCAGGATGTGAGTGTACAGTTACAGGCACAGTGCCCAAATCATTGCAAACCCAAAGCAAAGACCAAATTTTCCAAAACTATACCTCTGTGCACCACTACCTATTTTAGATACACCCCATCCTCCAGAGAACTTTTATTGCCTGCCTAGTGTCCTCTGAAGCTTTCCCTGACATGGAGTATTCTACGTAACAACTGATCCCTTCCAAGGGCACCGAATATGTAATGAGGAAGGCTTTAATTGAGATTTCCCCTTAGCAATGAACTAGCCAGGGACCAGCTGCACCACCCTTCGCTTTCCTGGATTTTTGCCATGAGGAAGACAAGCCAACCACGTCAAATTTAGGCCAAAGTAGAAAGAAGAGGCTTTTAGGGAACTGGCCTGCATTCTGTATAACTCTGAAACAGTTTTCTTCCTCATTCTGTACCAAAAACTTTGCTGAATTTGCTGACAATACATTTTTTAAGGGGGATATTTCAAAATTCCACTGAAGTTATTTTCTCCTTCTGTTTTTGTTACCTTATTTCATTCTTAACCTATTTTCCTCCATTCCCTGTGATGCCTCTGACAGGAAAAAGAATCATGTTAACTGAGAGACCTGACATACAGCCACAAACTTGTATCATTTATCATAAAGCACAAGCGTGTCGGTTACGGATGACAAAAGCAAAGAACAAAAAATAACAACCTTAAAATAATGGTTCATGAGATTAATAAGTAGAGAGTGAAACAGGCTACACTCCACCCCAAAAATGACTAGCAGTATGTGCACCACAAAGTCGTGTTTTATTGCTTCATAGAAAAGGATAAAACATGGGCACACATAAGGGGTTAAATTTCACCTCCTGATCAAGGACTGACCTGCAACTTGGTAACAGAATGCTGCAAAGACCCCAACGGAAGAATGGAAGCTCCATGCTACTCTTCTTTTGGCCTTAACTTCCCTAAACACAAAATGGTTAGTCCAAAGTGAGTAGTTCAGGATGACAGCCGATTCTGATTGTCTTATCAGAAGCACATTTTCCAAACAAAAGCGACAGCAACCAGACAGCAGCAAAGCCCAGTCCCTAAATTTGCACCTGCACTTTTGTCCTTACAATCACCCATGACTGCCAAAAATACTGACAGTGTGCAGCAAAGCTCTTATGCACGAACATACTGAGAAAGCACATGGACCACCGATGAGTTCTTTTCAAGCACAGCACATTTTAGCATGGATGTCTTGCAGGTGCACTTCACAAGATTAAAGTGTAAACATATGCAAGCATTTAATATCACACTTCATGGAGAAACTGTTTACAGTGATAAAAATAGTCCTGTTTGCAAATGTCTGAAGATCAGAAGAACAGCCATATTTTGTTTGAACAAAGGTCCACAGTTGAGAAATACTCTAAAACTAGGAAAATTTAGAATGTCACATCCTCCCAGCAGTATAGCATATCTGAAAGCAGAAGCAGGAATTATATCTGAAGATTGCATGTTCTTTAAAATACACAACATTGGGCCTATTCGTTACAGCAGGAAGCATTCAAATCCCATGTTAACCTACTCAACATTTCAGATCTGCATCATCCCCCATGACAGAGAATTCATAACATTTATGAAAATAGCATTCCCTTTTCTTGGTTTTACAATTTCTGCATGAGTATTTTATTCGATACAGCTTCATCTATAAGAATTAATAAAAAAACCCCACTATGTCTTCTACACTGCCATTTATTAGACCTTCACTAGAGCCCTAGCCCTCTCTTTTCCAAGAGGGAATATAAACACCTAATTGGTCTGCAACAGAAAACTCTTCCAAGCCTTTACTCTTGGTTTTTTGTAGCAATTCTTGTTCCTTTGAGGACATTTTCCAGACTTGTCTGTAATATTCAAGATAACAATGCAACCTAGATTTCAAAAGGATTATACTAATCTTTTTCTTATTTTTCCCCTGGATGTTTTGTAAAACTATATTTTCCCTTCAACTAGTGTTGAGGTGACAATTTTATTGAACTAATCACAACAGTGCTAAAATCTCCCTCCTGAACAGTAACTACTAAGTCAAAAAACATACTTCAGGATATGCATTCCTCTGCATTTATCAAAATTGAATTTCATCTGTCATTCAGCTTCATAAAACCCGTGTTTTACCTCTTTAGAAGCAGCTCTACTGTATTCAATAATATTTTAAGAAATCAGCAGCCTGTATTTAATCACTAATCACCCCTTTGCAAGGTTATTTTCGAGTATGCAGAGTAGAATTGAGATCTGAGCAGCCAGACTGAAAATCCTCCCTTCAAAATTCAGGTTGTCAGATATTGGTGGCACCCTTACGGCAAAGGTACAGAACTTGATTTGGGGTGTTTTGACTTGGACAGCAAATCTTTTACTTTATAGCAATTTTATCCCACATGGGATTGTAAGTGTTAGAGCAAGTGAAATACAGGAAATGTTTTCAAAATAAGCCACTTGAGCAGAAGCAATTTTAATTTGGACTTCTGATAGATTACTCATTGTGTGAACTGTTACACAGAATCTTTGCAAATACTGAGGTTTAGGTTATTAGTCTTTTTCCCAGATGAAAAATAATCCTTTACTGAAGAAATGAAGCCAGATGTAGACAGGTTTCCTAAAAAATGTCATATAATGTAGGGATAACAGCTACAAACAATGATGTACAGGGACAACTCTACAGCTCAGATCACATATTTTAAATATCCAAAGCATCCACTGAGCAGACACCATAGACTCCTTGCCTCTGAGCTTGAAAAGGCAGCTAAAATGTTTTAAAATTAATCATAAAATATGTGACTCAACACCAAGTAAAAGTTAGGGGTTGGTGAAAATATTATTTATATCCATAATTAATCTGTCCAGCTTCAAACAAGACAGTTATTTGACTGCTTTACCAGCATGTGTAAAACACTCACTGGCAGAGAATTTCTTCAAAGTCAGAAAAATATCTATTATACTAGTTTGAGACAGATAAATGAAGGAAAAGTGGGAAATAAAAGAGCTGAAGTTCCAGAAATATTTTTCAAAGCGAAATCCTTCTGGTCAGTCTCTGTGCACTGTAACAGATGATAATAACAGGCAGTCACCTCACAAAGATTAAACTTGACATTATATGTTCCTTTTCAGAAGCAACTGGGGATAATCATATCCTACTCCCAAAAATACAGAACTTGATGACGATGCAGGTAACAATCAGGTGGGTGTTTTGAAGCCTGTGCCCACTTAGGAATCCTATCTTGACAGCAAGTCCTACCAAGAATAAACGTACTTTATTGTTAATAGTAATTAATTCTCATCTAAGCTCCTTATATTGTCTCTGTAGTAGTTACGTGGGCTTGCTCAATGCCCTAATTCTCCCCCACTCACAGTCATTTAAAATAAGCTTTTGGAAACTAGTGAGCTTGCTGAGCTGAGTTTTTTTTCTCTTTTACTAATGTGTGTGCTTGCCTGGCATTTCTATTCAAGCTCCTACAGCTCTGCTTAAGAGTTAAAAACTGTAATAAAATTGAAATATGTTAATATAAAAATGAAGAATGGGATTTGTCTTACCATATTAAGAAGATTAAGCAATGGCTAGATAGTCCTGGACCATCTAGGATTTAACTTCTACTTGTCAAAGCTGCTTCCTCATCTCTATAAAGGCACTAGATTATAGCCCTTTTCCAAGGTCAGGGTACTCTGTCTTTGCAAGTGAAAAACAGGAAAGAGATTTATGAGGCAGCAATATACATCTATGCATTTTATCTTTCTGCAGTCTAAACACCTAGGAGATGCTTGAGGCAGAGTTTAAGAGGAATTCAAATGTATCATAAATGATGACAAAGTCTAACTTAATTCAAAACTGATGGAGTTGTGTCATTCAAGATCATCAATAATGTGGGGTGCCATCTTTGAAACAGCACAAGTTTGTGTTTGAACATGTGTACTACATCATCTATTAGCAAGATAACAGTATATGTCAGACAAGATTTCAACTGGAAGATCATCCTAAGCATATTTTATATTACAATGAGTTTTTAAAATGAAATTCGGTTTATAGGAAGTAGCTGAAGCATGAACAGCCATCTCCACAACCCTCTGGGCTGAGAAAAGTACACATACTGTGTGTATGCCTGCATGTATGTACACATACATATCTCTGCATACGTCATCTCTCCATGGATGACACTGAAGTAAGGAATTTCTTTTTCAGACATTTGGTAATGGACCAACAGCTATCTAAATGTCCCAATAGCATATAGCCCTGTTCAGTAAAGTGCTGACAGTAAGCTAAACTGGGGTCAGCGTTATGTTGTCTGTACTGTTTATGCCACACATCACCTTTCACGTGACTGAAGCAATAAGTAAAACTTTCTGCTTGCAAGCAGAAAGCATGACTTAAATATTACTATTGACCAAGCCATTCCAGTCCACTTATTAAGAGAAGAAATCTTTTTAAGCAAAGAATCTAAACAACTTTGCAGCTAAAGAACACGGGCAGAAAAATCTGTTCCTCAAGCATTTGAGACTTTGTTACAAAAATAAAATACACAATTTTATGGCAAATTTTGTAGGCACACTTCCCACAATGAAGAACTCCAGTTCCTCTTGGTGCCTGCTTTCTTCTTCCCTTGCAAGCACTCAAAGATAGATTTGGAAAAAAAGGGGGGAAAGCGCCAAACCCACTCAGCAGATGACAAAAACGTCCCCATGAATAAAATAAATCAAACATGTAAGATAGTTTTCAGATGATCCCAGGCAGCCTGAGTTTATTATAAAAGTGCCCCACTTACACAATTGAAAGTTGAGCTGCAATTTAACACAAACACGACATTCTAAAAAGCAACCCAGAGAGCAGATGCTGACACCAGAGCAGCATTCTCTCCCTCTCCATTCGCCCCGCTCCGCCCCAGTGGGTATCATCAATGCTCCTCCGCTTGCAGCTCCCTGCACCCCACCTCTGGAGCAGGTTGCAAACGTTCTTCATTCCTGCCTAACATTTCAAGGCGAAGTTCATAACTGAGAGTCCCTGGACCTTTTTTTTTCCAGACTTTAGTTTATTTCTAACATGGATACCTCTGGAGGTTGCCACAAAAATCCACTGAGAACGCTTACGCAATAAAAGCAATAAAGCAAAAAAAATCCAACTTTCCTTAATCCTCAATCCCGAAAATTCTTTCCCAGCTGTATTTAAAAGATTAACAAGTTATTCAGGCATGAACCTGTAAGCAAATGCATGATATTTACAAATCAAGGAACCCAGAGTTTGGGACTGCTAAAATCTGACTGGAGGCCTGTGACTAGCGGTGTTCCTCAGGGCTTGGTGTTGGGTCCAGTCCTGTTAAATATTTTCATTGACCTTGATGAGGGAACAGCATCCGCCCTCATGATCCAGAGCTGGGAGGGGTGGCTGACACGCAGGACACTGCGGTGCCATCCAGAGAGACCTGGACAGGCTGGAGAGCTGGGCAGGGAGAAACCAGATGAGAGTCAACAAAAGCAAGTGGAGAGTCTGGCACCTGGGGAGGAATAACTGTTTGTATCAGTACAGGCTGGGGGTGACCTGCTGGAAAGGAGCTCTGTGGAGAGGACCTGAGGGTCCTGGTTGATGACAGGTTGGCTGTAAGTCCGCAGTGTGCATTGGTGGCTAAGATGCATCAGGAAGAGTGTGTCCAGCAGGTCTAAGGAGGTGATCCTCCCCCTCTACTCTGCCCTGGTCAGGCCCCACCTGGAGTATTGTGTCCAGTTCTGGGCTCCCTGGTATAAAAAAGACAGGGGGATATCCAAGACTCGTCGTGACGCTTATCTGTGTAATATGAGATAGGGAGCTGCTTTGGCAGGGGGGTTGGACCCGATGATCTCTCAAGGTCCCTTCCAACCCCTACGAGTCTGATTCTGTGACTTGTACAGGTATTCTTCCAGAAGTACTGATGCAGCTAGAACAGAAACTCTACTTGTGTATTAGATGTGGCTCTAACAGAAGTAGACCTATTGAAATAGGCTGCAGAAAATTGGAAGAAGCTTGGGAAGATGAGATTTCTCTGATGAATGTCACATTACAGTGCTGTACATATTGGAGAACAGAGTTTAAAGTGCTTTCTATCTATTTGTTATTTCTTGCTCCTTCAGTTTTGCCTATCATCCTTTGCTTGAGATTTGTGTTTGCACCCGCTCAGAATATCTCCATAATATGTCATTTTGGATCATATACTTATCATGCTGTAACGATCCTTGGAATCAAATTCCCACAAAAAACATCATCCAAACCCTTTTGTATTGTTTAGGTTGACACAGGCTATTTAAATGGTAATAGCTGCAAATGCTCCTATACAGTATTTCACCCGAATATCCTATCACTCCCTCTCTCTGAAAATATCACTAGTGGTTATCTCAAGCTGAAGGTTAAACAAGAATTCTAAAAATCTTTAAATTAGATTAACCAATGCGATCAGAGCTTGACAGTTTCATAAACATCAGTATATCTGCAAAACAGGACATGAAATCTCTAAATAAAGCCAGCTGAACACTTTTTTATATTTAAGAATCTTAAATGCTATTAGTTTCAACTTCAAGTTTAGTGCTGTAAGAATGAGGAAAGTCTTGATTAACGTGACAAAGACAAGGAAAAGTTATGGATTCAGCTAAACCTGAAAGGAATTTTGCTGAAATTATTTGCACCAACCCAGCCTAAAACATTTTATATAATTTAGCCCTTAGAACAAAATAGCGCAGAGCTGAAAACTCTTTATTCTCCCTGTTTATACTGGATAAGACAAATCTCATTCATTTCTTGAGTACTGTGTCCAGTTCTGGAGCCCCCAACATAAGGACATGGAACTGTTGGAACAGGTCCAAAGGAGGACTGGAGCACCCCTCCTATGAAGACAGGCTGAGAGAGTTGGGTTTTTTCAGTCTTCAGGGAGATCTTATAGTGGCCTTCCAGTACCTGAAGGGGCCCACAGGAAAGCTGGGGAGGGGCTTTTTAGAAGGGCATGGACAAGGGGGAATTATTTTAAATTGGAAGGGGGAAGATTTAGGTTGGATATTAGGAACAAATTCTTCACCACAAGAGTGGTGAGACACTGGAAGAGGATGCCCAGGGAGGTGGTGGATGCCCCCTCCCTGAAGGCTGGGTTGGATGGGGCCTTGAGCAGCCTGGTCTAGTGAGAAGTGTCCCCGCCCATGGCAGGGGGGTTGGAACTTGATGATCTTTAGAGGTCCCTTCCAACCCAAACCATTCTGTGATTCTATATTTATATAAATATATTTACAAACAGCTCAGGTCCATTCATACATGCACTAAAAAACAAAATAAAAAATTTAAAAGAAGAAAGCTGTGAGGAAAGCTATGCAGTAAACTTCTCACTGCACTCCCCTCATGCCCACATCTTGACCAAATGAGGACAGCACTAAAGACAGAAGAATCATTGATAGATTATGACCTGGCACGCTTGAAAATTGATTAACCTACAATGAATTAAAGAAAAAACTTATCTACTGAAGGACTGCTACCTGCAGCAGTTTTATATGCTAGTGATTCCAACCCATACAGACTGAAGGGCCAGCTGTATTTAGTTGCTGTAATTCATATACCCAGAATGTAGTTTTATAGGTCCAAATGCAGAAATTAATTAAAAAAGCAGCATGTACATGAACAGGTGTCTAAGGAACATAGAGTCAAAAAGCAAAGACATTATCAAAAATAAATAGTTAGCTAGAGACCTTACTTGACTTCTTGAAAACTATGTGCCTGAGTGATTCTGCAAACACTGCCAACACAGAGTGCTTATCTCCTCCTGCATGCAGCTTGCATAGCAGCAAACTTTTTCCTGGTTTGTGGTCAACATCTGGTTTTGCCTGGCAATGGTTTACTGGTTGATATTGATTCAGCTGGCACACCTGATGACTGAATTTCTTGTGAAAGCCATTGAGTCTCTAAACACCACTGTGCATATTCAGTGTGGCGCATTGAAAGGCACAGACTCCAGCTGTGGTGGACAGAAGACACCTTTAATAACAACTGAGCAAACTTTAATACCCTCCTGATGGCTGACACAGCAGCCTCCAGTCAGGTTTCAGGACTTGCCATGGATACTGGAACCACAACATTCCTCTGCAAAAGGTTGTCCCACCCCACTGTGCGGGTGTCTTTCTGTCTGCACCTTCCTTACCATGCCAAAGCACACCGTGCCACCTCCCTGCTAAAGGACACACAAATTCACATCTCTACAGGACCCTCCTTCCTGCTTTTTCTCTTGCTTTTGCAGCTTGTCTCCAACAATCATAACTGTCTCTTTTCCAAGGCCGCTTTTCAATTTCCCACAATGCAGCACCTGAACTCACCTCATTTAGAAACACTTTTGGTGCTTGCTGTCATCTGTGTCACATAGCAACAACTACACCATTAAGAAAGCAAAAGGCAGAAGTCTTTTGAGCAGATTAACAAATGAAGATCAAAAATCACATCAACTTTTACAGATTTTCTGCCAAATCCACCTGGGCACACCAGTATAACTCTACTGACAGAATTGTCCTGATTGGTATCAGCAAAGGCTGACCACACCTGCTGATGTATTACTTCATGGTCAAACATGGTTAAGGACTTTATAACAATTGTGGCAAACTTTTTATTATATAATTATACATTATATAAAATATACACTCCCCCCAGTATCACAGACATTCAATGGCACTTGTGTTCCTATGCTATCAGAGTTGCAGGTTGTTTTGAAGAACACATATGATGAACTAATATTTGGGATTATCAGTAGCTAAAGCAAATTTCAAACAGACTGAAGTACACAACTAAAACATTAGAAGAAATAAAGAGTCAAAACTATAGTTCTCTTTATACTGGCACTGAGGTTTCATCACTAGCTGATAGACATGCAAACAGAAATACCTCCTTAGGGTGTTCTTTGAGAATCAGTTCCCTAAAGCGCCCCTGCCACCCCTTTCTTGTTCACCAGATACTTTATATGAAATGAAGATTATTTTTTTTTCTAGCACTTCTTGTTTAGTTATATGATAATCACCTCTCCTGGAGGTCAGTTTCCAAAGCCTTCTGTGTGTGCACTGCACACCTCATCATTAATTATGACCTGCTCAAACTGTGGGGCTTGACAAAAGCTGAGGATCTCTGAGAAAGTACCACAAGCCACACACTTGACATACTGCTATTCTGCTCTAGCATCTTCCAGTTGAAGCAGAGCAGAATAAATTCTATGTCAGACAGTTAGAGTAATTCAGCTTTCCCTCTCTCAGTAGGCTTACTCTGCTATTCTGGGTGTACAGTACCATTTAACTCCCCACTAGTTGATTGCCAGTGCAGAATAACAATATGCAGATCATGTACCTCAGAAATGACATTAGAAATGTATTATTTTGTACAAAACTGTAATTGGTAAGATGCCAGCACTCGGGCTGTGGTATCATCCTAGCTGTCTTGAGGTTGTCAGCTTGTTCCAATACCCTGACTGATGACCAGCAAGTTGTCAGCACATGGCGTTAATGATAGGGTGATGTTTGAATTTTCCTTACCCACAAATCCTGATGGCATAGATTATCCACACTTCAAAGTCACAACTACCATTAGATTAAAATGCCTAGTATAACGCGTGCTCACTTGTGGAGCAGACTGAACAGTGTATCAGAGAAAGATTTGTCAGCTCCCTGAGCTTGCATCACAGAGCACTGCAGTCAGCAGTGGTGCAGCAAACATGAGAGAACTCTTCCCAGTATAGTCAGGCTGCCACTGGATATGGGTAAAGGGGAATGTAAAATCCATGGAGTCATGCAAGGTAATACTTTTAGTACTACTGGACTTGTATGGAGAAAGTGGCATGTTAAGGTAACCCTGGAGAATTAAAATGAAAAAAATTGACACCTGAGCACATGTACACCATTCAAAGTTACAAGTAAAGGCCTCAGTATATGCACTAGAACAGGCATCTTGCCAAAAAGATGTCATCAGGCAGCCTGCTGCTTAAAAAAAGAGAATCACATGTTAACACAGACATTTTTTTTTTCAAGTTTCCTACTAATGTGTCAATATTTCCATTGCCATTCATGCCCTAAGCAGAACATACAAATGTAACACAATAAGCTTTAAAACCAGTGACTAAAAATTCTAAATCCATTTTATACTTTTTAGCCAAATAACCTTGGAAAAGAGGATGCTTGCTGGGTGAGCTCTGATGACTTCTTCCAATTTTAATACAATTGCATTACAATATTTGCAAAACAAAGAACACAAACCAGAAAAGCATACAAAGAAATGGTTGATGACATTTGCATTTGTGCTGCACATTCAATGGAAGTTTGATTTTTTTTTCTACTCAGCATCACAAATGTGTTTTGAAACCTCACTGCAGTATTATGCGTTCATTGGAGGGGTTTCATTTGCATTTAATTTGCCTTCAATGCCTGAATAGGATATTAATTTTGAAGGTTTATAATCATTTCTTATGAAATAATACTATAATCTAGACATGAGAAAAATGTTGTGAAAATAGGGAGATTTCACTCAACACTATCCTATTTGTATTATATGTTGAAAGAGGGAACAAAGTAATTTCTTTAAAAACTCCAAACAAACATGCTCTGTTGTTCTCAATTTCCCTTTAAACTGTAAATGATTTAACTCATTTTTTCCATCAGCAGAGATTAATACACGTTACCAATAGTGGATGCTAGCTCTTCCTTAGCGCTGGAGGTCTTCAAAGTTCCCCGGTTGTCTGAGGGTCATCAAGTACTGAGAAAGCTTAAAGCTTCACCAGAAGCTTAGCATATTGGAAACATAAAACTCTAACAAATGTTGGAGTCCTATGACAGCCTTCACTGTTACAGGTATCAGGTCCTAAAGCAAAGAAACTTCTTTCATTTATGGCATCACATCACTGATTTGATCACTGACTCAATAAAGCTTCTTTAACTGGAGAACTTGACTTTTAACAGCCAAGAAAGGATGATAGTCAAAGAAATTAATTTTACTAGACTTGAAGTAAGATGGAAGAGAAACTGATATACAGAAATGGAAGGTTATTCCAAGAATTAATGCAGCTATAATGTTTTTTGTGAGAAAAGACCTTATTTATCTACAGCAGAGAAAGCACCTTAAGAGTTCTTTATGAACAGACCATCACCTCTGGCCACAGCCTCAGGATTCACAATTACAGAAACAACTGGGCCAACCCTGAAAGCCACCATCATGATCAAAGAGATCTTCATTTTCAACACTAAACTGATTTTTTTTTTAATTAACCTTTTCTAACAGAATGGAAACTATACAAGTTAGAAAAATAGGAGCAACAGGGAGAAGCTTAGGTCAGATGAAACATATCTTTCTGCAAACAAGCTGAAATGCTTTAAGTTGTCTAGGTATCAGGGAGAAAAATAATATGAAAATAAAACAAGTACTTAGCTAGATTAGATTTACCAGAAGTAGAGGGAAATTAAAGCTAAAAGGATTACAGAAACAGAACAAGAGAAAATAAGGAAGAGACAACACAGTGCAGCATGTCACGAATTTACAGACAAGCAGAGAAGAATCTGGTCAAAATAGCAATGGAAGCAAAATTACCCTTCTACAGTCAAAGAATAAAGTGAAGGCAGAGGTATGGTTGAAAAGTTCCTTGTTCATATCTCACAAGCATCTCTTCCTAACACAGGGAGGGAAAATTTTCAAGTTCAAACATGCCAAGTCTCTTATTCCAAACACAGTCATTACAGCACAGAACCAACTCATGAATAACGGAGCTCTTCCATCCAGTTTATAAGGGGGTCAAGCATCTCTTTCATTTCTGCAAGTGACTTGAAGACTTATTAAACCATGTATGGGATGCAGTTCTCAAGAGTTTGCATTGCAAGGTCCACCCACATAGATGGCAATGAATTAATTAGGGACTTTCTTGTAGGAGATGGAAGAATTTAATTATATATGTTAAAGCTGTAAATGTTCCTGAAGAATCAGTTTTGTGGTTGCTCTGTCATTGTGCCAACTGCAGCAATGCTACTTCCTCAGGACAGGAAAAGAAAGGGAGCTGGCGTTCACGCTGGTTACTGTTTAAAGTACTGGCCACTAGGAGTCACGTTCAGTTAAGATATTTGTGGTCTCACAAATTTCAACAATTAAGAGAAAAATTAGTTCATGTCATTTATCTTCAAAGAAGGCTGGCTAGCAGCTGGCAGAATTCAATGCATCACTGAGCTCAGGTTTTAGGGTCAGAAATAGATAAAAGTTTGGCGTCCTCAGATAACATTCAAACATAGTAGGCACTATTTTTGATTGGAAATTCATCGGTATGGGTGATCTGGATAAGGATTCATTAAAAGAAAATTCAAAATTGCTGGCCATCTGTTAGCAATAAGTAAGGAATATATACAGAAGCAGTTTCTGATGGGTCTATGTTACAATTAATAGCCATACCGTATAATTTGACTTAAACCTCTTTAGACATCAAGAATTCCAATTATTTTGATTCCTTTTATTTTTTTTTTAACAACAATTTTTTTTTTATTTCTTAAATACCACTTGAAGTCTGTGGGAAGGAAATCCTACATAATTTTAAGAGGTTGCCTTTCAGAGTGGCAATGACTGCATTCATAAAGTAGTTCTGATCCTGTACCTGACTGCAGTGACGCTCCTTTGTAAGTTCAGAGATCCACCCACGTTGCCATACGCCCATTCAGTTATAAGACTGCTGGCTTATGTAATTTCCTAATTCAAGGACTAAGGAATATTGGCAGGTTTTATTCCCTAATGCATTCTTTTTTTTCCTGATTAAAATTCAGTTCCTATGAGAAACAAAATTTTATGTTAACAGAGTACACAA
>VZTU01005183.1:0-32195 GCA_013400835.1 Zapornia atra | reverse complement strand
CCCCCCCCCCCCCCCCCCAAATAAAAAATTGAAAACACCAGCTTCCTTTCTTCTTTTCAGGAACTCTTCATTTCCTCACCATAAAAATGGTGCAGGGTAGCAACCTACAAACCTCTGACAACACAGGTTTTCCTATTTACTATAGGAGGATTGATCACTGCAGTGAGTTGGCATGAAAAATGGTAAGAAAGGTCAGCGATTGCACAAAAGTCTGTCATGATACTTCTTGCAGGTAATAGCTGAGCCAGACTCTTCCATTCAGTTCACAGAATCACAGAATCGTAGAGGTTGGAATGGGCCTCAAGAGATCATCAGGTCCAACCCCCCTGCCTAAGCAGGCTCCCCAGCTCATATTACACAGATAGGCATCCAGACAAGTCTTGAATATCTCCAGAGGAGACTCCACCACCTCCCTGGGCAGCCTATTCCAATGCTCTGTCACCCTCACTGTGAAAAAGTTCTTCCCCACGTTGGTGTGGAACTTCCTGTGCTCCAGCTTACAGCCATTGCCCCTTGTCCTGTCCCCACAGACACTGAAAAGGGGCTGGCCATTTCCCCCTGCATCCCATGCCTAAGATACTTATAGACATTAATAAGGTCCCCCCTTAGTCTTCTTTTCTCCAGGCTGAACAGTCCCAGCTCACCCAGCCTTTCCTCACAAGGGAGATGCTCCAGGCCCTTAATCATCTTTGTAGCCCTTCTCTGGACTTTCTCCAGGAGATCCCTGTCTTTTTTATCCCAGGGAGCCCAGAACTGGACACAGTACTCCAGGTGGGGCCTGACCAGGGCAGAGTAGAGGGGGAGGATCACCTCCTTAGACCTGCTGGACACACTCTTCCGGATGCATCCCAGGATCCCATTGGCCCTTTTAGCCCCATGGCACACTGCTGGCTCATGGCCAACCTGTCATCAACCAGCACCCCCAGGTCCTTCTCCACACAGCCCTTAAAATTTGCAACACACAAATGGAACTTTTGGTGCTGATACTTATTCAGCTAAGCTCCATATGGAAGTTAAGACAATTACCTTTGCTGACTGCTCTATAAAGTTTGTGTAGCATCTTCACAGATGATTAGAACACCACACAGAACTAGGGAGTATTCTGAAAACTCACCTGCATCTCCCTTTCCATTCAGGTCTCTCAGAAAAAATTGACTATGCTCAACACAAGTCCATGAGTTGGACTTCAACAAAACTGCTTCAAAATCCAAAGTCATGTCTTAACCATGGTAAGATTATACTGTCACTGCTTTTTCTAACTGAAGCCTTGCCACACATTACTGATTACAAAAAGTCTGTACAGTTGGTCACTTTGGAGACATCTGTTTCACCAGCAAATTTCCAAGCACTTACATTGCTCAGGTGGTAGCTGCACTGGCTCATCCCTGACCATCTACTCAGCCTCCCACACATGCAGAGGCTGAATCCCTCATCCCAAAGGTAGACCATGCCAAGGAATTATTTACAACTTAGAACTGAGTGGGTTGCATGACCTGTGTGCTCACAATCAGGTCTTGCAATCAACTTGACTCTTGGAAGATCAGCACATGGTTATGGTGTACAAAGGTAGCACAATTATCCCACCAACACCATCATCATTTTTGCCAAAACAGGATTTGCCAAGCACAGGCTTCTGGAGGAGAGCTGCAAGTGAACCCAAAATTTTAACTCAGCTTGGGGCTTCTTGCTAGGTCAAACTTGTACACCAAATCAGAATTTACCCTGACAGCATCACTCCACACAGGGATCACACTCCGCTTTCTAAGACAAACAATACCTGATAAATCTCATTAGCAATATCACATAACCCCTAGAGTAGGCAATAAATGGATTATGCCAAGCAGAATACGTGTTTTCTATATTAGAAATGGTCATTACTGAGGTAATGATACCCCCATACAGAAGGAGTGTTCTTGACAATACAGTTGTCCCACATAACAGTAACAATAACTCAGGCAGTGCACAGAATAAGAGAATTCCTATTAAGATTTTTACTTTCACTAATAACTTTATTTAAATACTTGTGAACAATTAATAGATTAAAGTAAATGGAATAACCATATCATTAAAAAAGCAAGTATTATTGATCACTGTTCTGTGCTGGTTACTAAGGTTCCTTTATCTAAAGCATTGCTTGCACAATCATTCTTACAGTGTACGGTATATACTGTAAACCCTGTCATGTATTCCTAGAGAAAACTTGCATCAATGTTTCTCCACAGAACGTAGCAGCACTACACATATAAATTAAATAATTTGCTTTCACTGGCTTTACCACAACTCAAAAATGGGGAAAAACC
This sequence comes from Zapornia atra, assembly GCA_013400835.1. Taxonomy (NCBI): domain Eukaryota; kingdom Metazoa; phylum Chordata; class Aves; order Gruiformes; family Rallidae; genus Zapornia; species Zapornia atra. The sequence continues at coordinate 29,895 of VZTU01005183.1, read as the reverse complement.
TACCACAAACCTTGTCAATCAGGTGAGTTATATTATTATAAAAATGCCATAAAGAATAAGGATTCCATTTCTAGGAATATTTGTGAAAGCAAAGAGGGTGATAATGAAGAATATTTTGGAAAACCACCACTCTTTTTGTGATTTAAATCTCATTTCTAATCATTGTTTTGTTTTTGGATGGTGATCTTCAGCTGGTAGAAAAGTTTTTGTCTTCCATTAACTCAAGACTGCTTCTTACCATGTGACTATTCTTTAAAATTACTTCACATAATGGAACAAGTTTGAACACATATTTAAGATGTGATCAATAACTGTCTTGTGTGACTCTTTCAGATAACATTTTAAATCAAGACAATCTCCCTTTTCTACCTTATGCATCAAGTTATTCAAGTAAAACCTGGCATGTTTATTCTTTTCTGCTGCCCACTACACAGATTCCTTTAACAAAGAGATCTTGGCACATTCTGGAAGATCCGAAGTATGACTACATTTGTGCTCAAATCATGTAGGTAATGCACATCACTGAACTCCTGCATTGCACCAAGACTCCAGTCAGCCCCTAGAAGTCCCATTTTGTCATTACAGTTGGTTTTCCGGATACATCTGGATTTTTGAGCACTTGTTATAGTATACAGCACCTTCATTTATCGCCTGAATAGGCAGCATTTTCCTATCCAGTATGTCCTGGGAACAGGCACAAATCTATTTGTTCTCTCTGAATGAAAACCACATTTGTAGAAACTCCTTTACTGCTGCTTTACACTTTAAGTTTTTCATACAACAATAGTACAACTCAGCTTTTTGAAAAACAAATTAGCCCCTACAGCTGTTGATATTAAACAGCTACTTCTGCCAGTAATTCAAATGTTCAAGGTAAAACATATTTGTAGCAGTAAATTACATTAATTGATCTAACCCCCTGCCTATGGCAGGGGGGTTGGAGCTCTATGATCCTTGGGGTCCCTTTCAACCCATGCCATTCTATGATTCTATCTATATACCAAAGATGGTCATATTTCCTCTTGTCTGGTAATCAGCACCAACAACATCGCTATCCTGAGAAAAAGGCTTACCCCCTCTGCTTCACTTGGGGCAAGTACAAGATTTCACTATCAAAACTGCAGCTTAAAGACTGAGTAGGATAAAGATACACTAAATTTAATGTAGAGCATCTCGGGTCTCCTCAGTTAGTACACACAAAGCCAGGGCATGCTCTGCACCAAGGAGCTGCCCTCATTACAGGCAGTAGCAAGCACTACTGCAAAACGTAAAACTTTACTGCAGGCTGGCTGGGCTTGTACAGCCCGGGAGTTCCCCCACTGCCAGCAGAACTGCCCAAGCCACAGCCTGCAGGAGCCTCTCCTTGCTGCCCTCAGCCACACTGACACAGTCACTCCTGTTGGCTGCCCAGACAGCTGAAATCCCAAACCAGCTGGGTGCCAACAGCTTGGGTCAGGGTAAAACCAATAAAAGTCCCAGGCAACAGCTTTTGCCCAAAAACATTCCGAGAGACTTTTAAGTCCTCAGAAACCCCCCGAAGGTTAACTTTCCATTACACTAAGCTTTTGCTAAAATATGGCCACTTCTTTTGGCAGAAGTTGGGGAGGAACTTTCTGAAAAATCTGTTTTACTGGCAGGTGGGAATAAAGTTGAGTGGGAAGGCACGACTTTTGGAAGCAAAGGAATTTAGAAGCTTCCTATCTTTTTCACTGAAAGAGCCGTCAATGCCCATCACCATCTGGCATGGCAGAAATTCATATTTCCTCAAACTGTAATGAGTGTGCTGTAATCATGTGAAGTAAATCATTCTGAAACCTGAGTGGTGTAAAGCTACTCTCATAGGGAACGTTCTGATAGGCAAGGCAACTATTGCCTTGATATAACAACTGACACAACTGCAATAAATTCTATTTAACAACTACAAAAAGTTTCCATCTAAGAAAAGGATTCATCAGCAGAACATTTACATTAATTAAAGATAACCATATTCATGGATATACCTACCATGTTATTTACATACAAGCTACATAAATACTAAAGCCTGTGTAGTGCTGAGAGTTGCCTGTCATATATATATATATCTAAAAAAGTTAAGTAATATGCAGAAGGTAGGAAAGAGCACAATCAACTGATAGTGCTGGTCTGCAGTTTACACATCTGTTTAGCTTGACACAAGCAACAGGAGAGGATTTGGGGTAGGAAGCTTAATATCAGCTTTACTATTTCTTTACACGAAGGGCAAAGATGACAATCACCAGCTTTTAATTACTGGAAAAATTCTGGGAAAGGGATGGAAGAGCTACTATCTCTATGGTTTCCACCTTCTGTTCATCAAGAGCAAAAGCACTAAGGAGCATGCACATGGTCTTGCACACAGAAAATATGTTTGCTTGGAGAGAACCTACCCCTTTTCAGAATTATCTTAAATCCTAAGAAATCACTTTCACTAGTATTATGGCTGCAGGACCTACAAATGTGTGGGAGGAACTATCTTGGTTGTACCTTCTAAAAAGGATGCAAATAAATATTTCTCTGGCATATTCTCAGCTGCTGCAAGTGGATTCCGTTCTTACTTTTGGCTATATATGATAGCTGTAAATAATTTGGGGAAAATAGAAAATATCCAGAAGAGCAAAAGTATAAATCAGTCACAACATCACTCAGAGAAAAAGTTAACTTGTGTCCAAAGTGCTTCTTATGAGCCAGCACTCAAAATTTTCCCATAAAGAGCAAGAGTACGTTTGATAACTGCTAAAAATACAATCATATATAGTTATATAGAGGCAACTATTTGTAACAACTTCCCATCAATATTTGGATAGTCACATCTTTTTAAATTATACCTAACTTAGTATGTAAATAAGATCTAAATAATATTTATCTTAGATTTGTGATAGCAAAGATGAACCCCTCAGGGAATATCTAGGACATTACATTTTGCTTCTGAGAAATTTTGCAGCCATGTATTTAGACCATCTTTACTTTTATCACCCAAAAAACACAGCTGCAGTATTGATAGAATCCAGTATATTTAAATCAGGCTTTGCAGTGGCTAGGACAGGACAGAAGTTTCAGATACGTAAGTCAAATATTGATACAAATTGGTTTTCCAAGATTATCTTCTGGGAGGCAGCAGATGTATGATACTCCTGAAAATGAAATGGACTATGACAGGTATGCTGGATTCTGCTTAGATAGGCTTCAGTGGGAACTGGCCCTCCTTCATAATTTAAATTACCGTTCTGTCACATTTTAATGCAAGAGACACTGTTTGGCTCCCAGGTTTTTCCCAGGTATTAACTGTAGAGGACAAGGAGGTCCTAGGTTTTTATTCTTATGGGCAACAGTAAGATTTCTCTGATTATTTTTTTTTTTTTGGGGGGGGGGAGAGGAGTAAAAAAACACAGAAGAAAATATTTATGCTTCAAAAAGAAAATATGCTCCATTAAAATATACAAGAGGGATGAAATACAACTATGTTTACATACTTTAGAGTACATCAGCCTACACATTTTGCATTTTATGCACATTTACTTTAACATCTTTTTTGGGAACACATTCTTTAGTCTTACCAATGACTCTTTTGGTGGCAAAGACTAACTTATGCTATTTTAGGCTAATCTAGGATGATTTGCTTTGGTCTTTCTCCTAAACATAACCAGAGCAATATCTTTCTCATATACAATCATAGGACTCTCTACAGGTACTTTCCTGTGTGTGCACAATAAAAGTATTAAACCAAAAGGAAGACTAGTGGGTGTCTCAAACGTGACTTTTAAAAATAAACATTCTTCAAGCCATGCAGACTTTTGGACTTTACAGCAATATTTTAGCTGAGATTTCTGGGTCTTTTTTTAGGGAGCCTAAATGACTATGAAATTAAATTCTAATATCTGCAAAACAATTTGTTGTTCATTACAAACTTCAGTGCTAAAGAATACCTTTAAAATTATTTTTTTTGTACTTGTAACATACCTAACAGCAGTGAAATCTCCCTCTCTAATGGGTCAAAAAGTCTCTAGTATCCAAATAGTCTTTAGAAGATGATGAGAGTAGAGCTGGTAAGATTAACTGCAATACTTAAGTGGCCATTCACCAGCCCTAAACTAATGAGTTTTGAACAGGTAAAAATATCTAATCACTTGAGTAATTTGTAATAGCTGCTACAGTTTTTAGCTGAACCATATGACTTTTTAGCTTTGCTGTGCTTTATTATTTTTATAGGATCACTCAAGATGTTCCTCTGTCTCCAGATTTTATTTTTTTTTTTACCTCCTCTACCCCAAATGGCACCAAGACAGAATGCACTGCATCCATCTATCTGTTTCCCTGACATCAAACACCACACAGATTTATACAACAGAAAGCGAAGAACAGTTTGCAGAACTGAAGGGATCTGTGTAGTCAGACTTGAAATTATCCAATCCACTTTATAAATTACAAGTAAAGTAGCCATTAACCAACTATTCCTGTGAAAAGGGTGGTCACCAGTGCACCACCCTTTTGTGCTTTGTCCAAAAGTATAACTTCTGGTGAAACTAAGAGCTTTAAGGAGCACAATAAAGCTGGTTCTTTCCCTTTGGAAGGACTTCTGCTATCAAAACGGCTCATCTCATTATTGAACAAACTACTTTGCAAGTACACAAAACACTGCAAAATACCTATTTAGATTTTTGCAATAGTTTGATTCAACTGCCTTTTCCTGCAACTGAGTATTTTTTCAGAAAAAAAAAAATCAAGATGTGGACACCATAACGGTTAAGCCATTTCAGTTCTGTCACAAGCAAAATTTTCCCTTCAGGTTCAAGTCTGAACATTTCAGAGGCTCCGAACATGATGTGATCAGCCAAGTGAGAAAGGGACATCTTAAGGGCATACAAAATTGACAGCTGCTTAGACACAATTAAGTGCTTATATCTTTTGGATGAATGGTCAGTCCAACCACTGTAAAAATTTCTAGATCCGATTCACAGCCATTAATAAAATATTAGGAACACTGCTTGGCACAGTCTATTAAATTTAGCATAGCAGTTGCTTTGGATATTTACAGTGTATTATGAGAGATATTTTATTGTCCCAACTTCAAGTAGCCACCTAGTTTCAAATGGTAATGTATATCATGTGAAACACTAAACTTTTAGGTGCAAAAGATAGCAGAGTTAAGAAAATACCCCTGAAGAACAAAGCACCTTTTCACCAGTTTAAAGTCAAGAAATGCATGACCTAGATTTTTGCAGCAACTGGTCATTTTTTAATCTTGAGTATCTGTGTGCTCCCTTCCATGTAGCCTGATTTTCAAAACCTAGAGTATGTTTAACTATCTGCAATGCAATCTCCTTTACAACGTTGTAAATTCAGTACCCCAGAATGAAGGCATCAGTTTCCACCAATCCTTTTATAAAATCCTGGTGGTGAACCCTTTCATTGTATCAGAAACACAAATGGCAAAAACCAAACAGGAGGGGCAAATGCAAAAATCAAACCTAGAGATGTGACTATTTTACAATTTGCAGTGACCCAAGGCCAAAGAAAACAGAACCAGTAGCTAGAAATTGTTACGTTATTTTGATCAGCTCAGCACATATTAAAAATAGAAATGCCATCACTTCCAACAGACAGAAACAGCTTGTCTTGTCTCTGTAGCTGTTGGGCTGGTTAATCTGACATCAGTTTCACGACTGATCCTTTGCTCAGGGTTTGCCAACAAAAATAATTCAAACAAAATCTAAAGGCTGGTTGCCCAGCCATTACTCTATTTCCCCCCCTACTACATATAAACGGCACTTCAGATTTCATCTTTAACAATGTTCACTTACTTAATTACATGCAGGTGTTTTAAGTTGGTCTGCTTTTCTTGAATTTGATGAAAAGTGGTGTAACAGTTGACAAGCACTCAAACTTAAAAGAGAACATAGCTTTGATGTCAAGAGTGTCTACAGGATTCTCAAGGAAGAGTAATATGAATATGGGCTCACCACCACTCAGTCTATTCCCAGCAGTTACCTGCTGGTCTAAGTGCCTCTTTACCATTATAAAAATCTGTCAAGCATTCAAAAGCAATTACACACAGGATGTCAAATGCTGTCATGCCAGCTGCCCTTTCAGTCCACAGCGGCTCTCACTGCCCATTTCCAGTTAAAAACACATTGAGCTGTGCTGTTGTTTTTCTCATCTGCAGTTCATTGCAGTATGCTGATCTGACTTCTATGTACCTTAATAACTTCATATAAGGAAATGAATATTTATACATAACCTTAGCCTTCTAAAAATTTGCATAAGTACAAGTATAATGAAGAATTAAAAGCTATTTCAATACATATTAACATCAAGCTGCAATTTTAAGGGGAAACCATTAAGTACTTAAGTTTTGTGTTGCCTTTTTCTGATCCTACGTGACACTAGAAAAGGATGGGAGGTTTTCAACTATGGCTTTTCTGCATGGCACATGGACTTTCATACACCCGTTTCCAACAGCAGGAAGTAGGAATGCATGGTACAACTCAACATGTGAATCCAAAAAGAACGGGTCCATTTGACAGCACAGGCAGCCTTCCTGATCTTATGCTGAGTCACACATTACTGCCAGTGCTGAAAACTGTTTCAATATGCAGAAAATTAGAGGAACAAGATGTTCTGCTAGATATTGATAATAAGTATCTTTGCTGTGAATTTGATGAATAATCTGAATAACATTGTACTAAAAATATCACACTAGTAAGCCTTACCTTCTTACTTTGTGTAACTAATTTGTATTTTACTATTATTTGTTTAGACAGTGATTTTTTTTTCCTCTTTTCCATATGAATTTTGGCATTACTGTTACTGGAGGGAGTTTTATTTGGGCCACAGTGATTCAAGGCTTTCCAAGAATCAAGTTCTTGCTCCTGGCAAAGCTTTTAAATGTTAGGACCACCTTCTATGAATTTTGCAATGGCCTTTCACTGAAATCAAATCTGTAATGGAAACAGTTTGTTTTCCTACAGTGTCTTTTAGTAGGGAAGTTTCAGAAATCTTTTGAAACTTTCAAAGAAAGACAAATCAGAGCTTCTGAATTGAGAGCATCTGTTCTGACACAATTTTATCACAAGAAAATATTTCAAATGTTTTATTTTCAGTCCAGTGTGAAAAAATTCAAAGCTGTTGTGTGGAGGAACTGACATACCCCAAAAAGCTTAAAGAAGTTTGCTGATAGTGTCAGGGACACTTTTTGATAAAAGCTGCAGAGGAATTAAACACTTGTTTTTTGTCAAAAGCATTTATATACACACTTATTGTCCAATTCTGCCTTCACTGGAGACAACAGCAACATACCCATTTATAAAACATGGCGCTGAGGGAGTGAACTGCAAAGCACATCTATTAAAGGTGCATCTAGTCACAACTGTATTCTTGTATTTATCAAGTTAACACTTGCCTTGCAAAACCTCTATAAGTTAACTCCTGAATTATTTTAAAAGACCCCAGTCTTCCCACATAGCTGCTTTTGCTGTTCCTGCTAAAGTTCAGCCTCTTGCCAGCAGCCATATGTAGCCGCGAAAGAGAGGTTAAGCGCAGTGACAAACCAATGCTGGGATTTTAGAAGAGTGTGGCTCCACATGTGCTAATGAGCAGGATGATGACATTCTGTCTCTGATATACACACATTATTACCACTAAGGAAAACTATAAATATGTTTTATTCTTGTTTCAAAACAGAAGGAGCAGTAATTGATTTTACCATCCTCATTATTTGTCTGCACATGGAACAATCATGTCTTGCTGAATATACATAAGCACCAGCAACACTCCTCCAAAAGATTAGTGGCTTTTCACATGTATCCATTTTAAATAAATGCCAGAACTTAATGTCAATAATTAAATGTGGTTGAAAGTGTGCTCTCTCGAATAGTGCAGCGTTATGCAATATTAATACTTGTCATTTCAAAAATATAAAATAAATTCCTGATTTATCTTTACATTTATTTACTTGTTGAAGCCTTCCCAAAACTCTTTTAATCCTCCCATAAGCTGACTATAAATGGGATCCATCCCATAAAGCCCTCTGAAATCTGTTTAGCAAGTAACAACTCTACATGTCTCCATTAGGCCTTTGAGTATGTCGTCTTCAAAGCAAAGGCTGTCATTCTAAATAGACTCCAAGATTTCACAATTTACTTCTCAATGAAGTTCTCAAGTGCTACAAAACAGGCAAGTATTCATTAAATATACTACTACTATTAATAATAGCTTAAGAGTAATAACAACAACAGCAGATGAGTTGTATAAATATACTGTAACAAATGAAAAAGTGTAATTCACTTTCTAAATATTTCTAAAACATTTGGACATTGCTGTAATAAATTCATTGTCTCTAAAATGAACATACATCATAGTTTCCAAGGTTACAGAAGTCTGCAGTCCGTAGTAGCATTAGTGTTCATTTAAAAACACTGACAATTTTGTACTATTCAGAACAATGGTACTAACATAATGATTGCCTAATGCATAGACCTGTCCTCATCACATGCATTGAAAAATTCCTAAAAAAAAAAATCTTTTTTCAATTATGAAGGGTCTGGTTAAATATCATCCTCAGATTGTAAACAGACACTGGCCTGAATGTATTACTTCAAGCAGCACTGTTCATGTGACCTTGTCAGAAACTTGACACTGGAAAGCTATGATATTAATCTATCTGAAAAGAGAATGATTTTGATAGCTTTGGGATGTTGCTTCATTCTTGGAAGTCACTCCCCATAATGCCCACCTGAAGAGCATACTGCAGAACCAATAACAGGAGAAAAACCCTAAAAATAAATGTTTACTTAAAGAAGGTGTCCCTTCAGTGACCCCACTAAGAAACTTAGAAAATGTCATCATCTATCAGAATCACATTCACAACATAAACTAGTGTCTCTGAAAAAGGTCAGAAATCAAAATGAAATGCAAAAAAAAATCCTTACCAAGTGCAAGAGAAAGAGCAGAAATCCCTGTATCTTACGTACCCTTGACCTGCATATATGCATAGAAGCTCTTGAATAAAGGGACAGAGAAATGCCAACTATTTTCTCATGGCCCATTTAAATACGGGGGAGCTTAGTTAAATAACAGCATCACAAACTTCATAGCCACAGTTATTTGAAAACTTTCTGGTTTTAAAGAATGAAGTTTGAAAGGCCAGAACCTGAGCTTGTATAAAGCCTGCATTTTCCCATATATTTCAAAGAATTATGCCCACTTATGCTGCTTAAATGTTTTAGCCTCCTCTCTTTCCAGACACCTTAGCCAGTGCCACCCATGTTTCCCATGCTGCTACACTAAAGCCACACTAGAACGTGTATTTAGAGCAAAAGGGAGTAACAATTTTTACTTTATGTAGAAAAGTCATTGCTTCTGGTGCACATGACACACAACAAACAGGTATAGGTCTAGTCACAGAATCACACAATCACAGGGGTTGGAAGGGACCTCAAGAGCTCATGGGGTCCAACCCCCCTGCCAAAGCAGCTCCCCAGCTCATATTGCACAGGTCGGCGTCCAGACGGGGCTGGAATCTCTCCAGAGATGGAGACTCCACACCCCCTGGGCAGCCTGTCCCAGGGCTCCCTCACCCTCACTGGGGAAAAGTTCTTCCCCATGTTGGTGTGGAACTTCCTGTGCTCCAACTTGCAGCCATTGCCCCTTGTCCTGTCCCCACAGACACTGAAAAGGGGCTGGCCAATTCCCCCTGCATCCCATGCTTAAGATAATTATAAACATTAATTAGGGTTAGTCTTCTTTTCTCTAGACTGAACATTCCCAGCTCACCCAGCCTTTCCTCATAATAGATATCAATAGATAACAATCAATGCTAGGAATATTCTGATTTACAATAGTATTTTTATGCTATTAATCAGTGCGGCTCAAACTTACAAAAGTAAAATCTGCTTAGTGCAGCCACAGCAAGGAATATCCCTTTCTCCTACCAAAGATACATCTGAAATTCTTCAAATTGCTGCCTTCTCCAGCCTAGATGATGTACTCAGAGACTGAGTATGGCATACAAGCACTGGAAGGAGTTTTGCAACAGTACACATTCTCTCTCTCTTGCCTAAGGTATCACTATGGGCAGGTCTCCCCAAAGCTCTGCTAAGCTGAAAGTGTGCTAGCAAACCAACCAAAGGCTTGACAGCCATCTCTAGTCACTTGCAGATTTTCCATTTCAATTTTCATCTACATCCTGATCTATTTGAACCCTGAAGGTGCAAATATTTGAAAGTGAAAACTGGACAGGGAGCTGGATCACTCAGGTTTTGTTCCCACTCTCACCTATCACTAACTCTGCCGTTTGACCAAGGTAGCTCCCCACGTTGAAACTTTGTGCACTTGTGCCTAATGAAAATGCTATCTTCTGCTATGTGCTCAGACATGTACTGTAAAAATACTTCTTCAACCAGCTTTCCACAGTAGGTACTCTTCTTTAAAAATGAAGGAACTGGAAGCAAGGTTTAAAAGCAGTTTAATATAAGAGACTGAAGTTTACTCAAATGGTAAGGAAGAAGTACAAGCCAAAGATCACACACAAGAAGCTGAAAATTTCTTCTTGGGAAACATAACTTGGTAAGAAAGCTTACTTTTTGAGAATCCAGAATTTGAAGTATACTACCATATAAACATCCTTGCTGGGCAGAAGACAAAGAAATCTTTTAAAACATTTCAACACACCTATAATGCAAAGGTAAAACCAGGACTTCTAGTTTGTCCTAAATTCACAATGCACTGCATTCTGCTTAGGCAGGATAAGCACCAAGTTTTGTAAAGCAACTATCATGTGCAGAAACATCTTAAAATAATCCTGCACTGAAATCAGGAAACCTGATCCTTTGAACCAAACTGTGTGATGAGTTGTACACCAGTGAGGTACCACATCAGCGACAGCTAAGTACAGAAGGCAGGAATTCAAGGTGACTTCCTACCTGATAGTGTTTTGTGAAGGGAGATCCACCCACACATGCCAACAGATATCAGCGTTTAGATGCAGCATATGTGCACACAGTCCACCCATCTCTTGCCTAAGAGCCCATTCTGTGGGCTGGAAACCCCCATGTGGGATTGTGGGGCTGTCATGGTACAAAGACAATCAAAAACCATCAGTTTCTCACCCAAAGAAAACAAATCCACTCAAACACCTAGTGCTCTACACAAAGAGCATGCAATAAAGTTTGAAATCCAAATTTTGGGAGTACTTGCACGATGAAGGCAGTAGCAGTGAGTTTTGATGGTGACTTACTTAGCAGCTGACAGGAAAGCACCTGAGTTAGACCTAAACCCCTGCTTAAAGACACACACGCAAAGAGGAGTCGTATTTTCAAGTAGGCTTAGAACTGGTTTTCTCTCTCTTACACAGCACGATGCCAAATGGGAATGAGGCATCCCTCACTGAGCATTGGCTGTGCATGAAACAGTACAGGAAAGTAACTATAAGTATTTATTAGTTTACTTACCATTTAACACAGATGTGTTTTCCTGTTTAATTCCACTTTACCTTCTGTATCTTCCTTTCACATCATGATGGAGGGAACATATTAGAGTGATTCCAGGAGGGAGTAAATAACTTGTTCCCTGTGTCCTTGGGGAAAAGGCCAAAAAGAAACAGAATTAGACTGCAGTAAAGCATTTAACTGAGAGATGATGATTATAATTTTGGGAGGCATTATGGACAAATAACCAGCACAACACACCAGGCTGCAGAAAGGGAAAGTGGAATCTCCATCATTTTAACTTGTTCTTAAGAACAGACATGCATTCATAGACAAGGATTTGCCATTTGTCTGGCCCTACATCATACAGCTAAAGAAAAGTCACATAGGAAGAACAAAATGCCTAAGACACATTACAAAGTAGTATATATTGAAATGCATAAAATGGCCTATTACCAGATCTAAACTTGTGGAATAAGTCTCAGAAAAATACATTTTCAGCTTTCCTCTTCAGTGATATTCCATCTACTGTGGAATAATATCCAGCTATCCATGGCTCAATAATTTTGTCATTGCAAATGGTCCTTATATTTTTGACCTACACATCACTGGGTACTAAACTAAAGAGATTTTAAATTAGGCTTTCAGGCAATTGCAACATTTACAAGTTCAACTTTTCTAAGGAATTTTCTTAACACTATAAAACTAAACTAAATGTTCACAGCCTGACAGATTGTACCTGTATTCTTCAAAATTGCTAGTGTATGATGCATCAGATTTCAACTGAAACACGTTTTGAAAGGACACAGGCTTTAAGTTATTAAGCCAGAAACCCCCTAGACTGCTGCTTTGTTGCTTAGCAGCAGGTTCTGCTTGTGCACCTGACAGTTCTTGGCTAATTCAGTTATAAGTTAAAAAAAGCAAACAAAGTAAAACAACACACACACACACAAAAAAAGCCCCATGATGTCACCAGTAAGAAGATTTTCCTGTTATTATCTATTATCACTGGATACTGAAACAAGGCTGGAAGAAGAAGAGATGAATGCTTTTTAAGCTCTGACTTGTACTGAAGAAAATCTGACATGACTACAGCTTGCAAAACTCACATTTTACAGAAAACTTCCTTTAACAACATATTGGCACTCTCAGAGGACAAAACAAGTGGTGGTGTTTAGGTATTGACTGGGAGTAAGATATCACAGCACAGCTGAACGAGTCAACATTGTTATCACCTATGGATAATAACGTTCACACCCTATTGCAGAATGCTCTAGTAAACTCGGGACAGAGGCAGAAAATACAGAGTTCAGACCTTCAGTTACATATATAGGCTCAGTGGTACAAGCAACAGCCTTGTGCTAGTCAAGCTTTGCTCATCCAATTTTACCCAGGTTTTTCAATGAGACCTTTGGATGATTTAGTTTATGTCAAAGAAATGAAGTTCTTACCCCTACCTTTTGTCTATGAAAGTGATAGCCACTTCTGCACGGATGTTTTTCCCCCCACTGTTCTCTGTGAGCCACAACAGCACCCTTCACAATACTGTGACAAAGATAGTATCCTAAATCTCATGTGCTGGTGTGAAGACTTAGGTTTAGGCTTCTCTGAAGATGAGATACTGTAAAACAGTTACATATTGGAAGAACAGTAGAGGGAAAGATCACAGAAGGGACATATCTGTTAAAGAATTACAGAAAGTTAGAGTTAGATGCCAAGCCAAACAAGTGTAGCTTAGCTGTTGGCATACACATGAGAGAACCTCCTTCCTTTGAGACATTTATGAATTTTTTTATGGGTGGTCCAGTATTTTGCCACCCACCATTTGGAAGCCTTGCTATGCAATCCAGTGCACTGTAAGGCACAACCATGGGAGACAAAACGGGAACAGAGGTAGCAAAAAGAGAAAGTCTCCAGAAAAGCTAACAGGAATACCAAGTCCTTTTCTAACTTTTAATTACATCATGTTGATGTTTCTCAATGCTACTGAATGAAGGAAAAAAGGAGAAGAGTCACCACCAAAACAATTACACAGTAATGTCCTGAGAGAAGCAGGATGGTTCCTCCAAGGCTCCTTACCACAGGTCAGAGACAATAATCCACCAGCCTTCCATCTGATCTTGACTATCGTATGTAAAAATACTAGAAGTTCATTTCTTTTTATTTGGAGAAGCTATTAAAGGACTGGAACAGCATCAACAGCATATTTCAAATGTCTTCCTATAGAGAAATATTGGAAAGCATTATGGGACTTTTAAACTTGAACCAGTTTTTAACACTGGTGAAAAAGGTAGGCAAGATACTTAAATAAGTTTTTAAATAGCAAAAGAATAAAGTTAAATAATATAAATTTTCAGATAAATAGGTATCAGTAAATAATACACATGATGAAAGAAAAAAAAACCTTCTGCCACTTCAGAGTCTCATGCCACCTCATTTTTAGATTAAAATATTTCTCAGTTTAAGAAACTCCCTTGCTGTATGTCCAACACAAAACTGATTATGAAATGGCAAGGGAAAGTCTTCTTTCTTTCTCTAAGTATTTTACAATCCCCTAATTTCACTATTGAGTCTATACCCTGCCATGACCATGGACTGAATGGATAGTGCCAGAAGCAGATAGAAAAGCATACACTTTATCCACCCTAGTTCTAGATGTACTGTCTCTAAGGATCTTGTGAATAGCACAGCATTAGAAAATCCTTTCTAGAGACAAAGTAGGCATTTCTCCCCACAAAACCTGGCAGAGAAAAGAAGCTTACAGTGGGTGTAGATAAAGCCACTAAGGTTATTGTCTTTTTAAAATAGAACCATTCACTGCAGTTTGGATTGTTTAGCACAGTTAAATAACTGTGCTAAACACACAGGGAACACACACAGAAGAAACATGCATTGAAATGGGGTAAACAGGACAACCCCAAACAGCCCAGCCCCAAATCTAAGTCTAATTAAATCAAACCATCAGATTCTGAGGTTTTTCTCCTGAAACTGTAGAAACAAAGCAGCAGGTTATGGAATAGAAACTAGTGGGTTTTTTCCAGGGAATGCAAAGATCAGACTGATTTATTAGATACTTTCAAATTAATGTACATAATATAGCTAGGACTGGTATTTTGATGTTTGGCAGAAGAAATTATTTCACATGCTTTTGTTTTGTCAATAGTACAGAAACAACACACTACAAAACTGATGGGGTGCTTAGTTCACCTTCTGGATGAGGTTATTTTCTTTCTGACCCAAAGGAATAAAACCAAACAATTTTCTAACCAAGAAACTGAGTTCTTCACTTGCAAAGATGATCACCATAAATAGACAGCTGAATGAATCCAAACCCAGTGTTGTCTAGTGCTTGTTTTTTGGTTTTTCTTTTTAATTTGGAGGGAAATAACTGACCAAACATGCATTTAACACCCCTTCTTCTCTACAGCAGACATTCAATCTGTATCAGTTTTCCAAACTATTTTTATTTCTGTCATTCCTATGCAGCCAACTACACAGTAGCAATCCAACTTGATTATAGAACTGAAGACACTTTTTTAGAGGAGTATTCCTGAAAATTGGGCGTTTTGCACTCGCGCTAGAAGAATATGTTATTGAATACTAGAAGAATGTAGGTAGTGAGACAGGTATTAGTCTGTGGAGCATAAGAGGGAAAGAGAATGAAATTCTGACAAGTAGGATGAGAAACAGGCCCCCCCAAATTCAGAATCACTCTCAGAAATTAAGCTCTATTTCTGCTGATTTTTTTTTTCAGAACATAGCGTTAGAACATTTCTGTGCAGTATTAAGGGAGAGTAACAGTTGTCTTGCATATTTTTACAATAAGTGCCTTTCATTCATGAAGACAACAGTGTAGAAAAGCATATGAGAGGTGCTTGTCTGAATGTTCAAGAAACGAACTTCACTGTTCCTTGGGAGAGTAGAAATCAAAAGCAAGGCCAACCTGTAGTCTTTCTACATCCACACTAGGTGTGCTCCATGACACAGTCCCAAGACCATCCCAGGAGGACACCCAAGTAAGCACCAGATCTATTCTCCAGAGAAAGGAAAGGAAGCATCTGCACTGACCACGATGAGCAGCAGACTACGGCATGACAGAATGAATACCTACAGATCTGTCAAGTCTTGCTATCAGCTGTGCTTATCTTCAAGCTGCAGGGAAAACAGTCATTGCTCATGCACATGAAAGCCAGAAAGTTAAAATTACAAAACCTTTTAATTCATCATATTCTTTTTTCTAGGTTAACTTTATCTGCATGAAGAGTTTTAGTATGGTCATATGCAAATTAGCCACTTACTGAAATCAATCACAGTTACAGCAACTCATAACAAAGCTTCTTGCCACACACATGCTCCCAAGTAACACAAGGGTATTTTATAGTAAGAATAGCTGCATTACTTTCAGTAAAGAGACAAGTGAAGAAAAGCAGCTTAGCTTACCAACAGATAAAATACACTTCACTTTTCTCTTACAAAACCCAAGTCAGAACCTCTGGGTTTGCATACTGCAAATTAACGAAATGGAATACACAGTCCTCTCTAAATCAAAGTTTTAGACTAAAGGATTTGTCATAGAATATTCTATAAAGATAAAATTATGTAAAGCCTTTGACATTATGAAGAAAACACCTGAATCAGAAGAAATAGAAAGAAAAATATTACACTGATTAAAAGTTCTTGAATTACTCTGTGTGTTATAGCTATCATATTTTCAGTTTTTATATAAAAGAGGATATGGTTACATTGCATTCCTTTGTTCTGCCAATAGCAGATCAAAAGCAGACATGAAAAAAAGCAGGATTCTTTTGTTTCCTGTTCATCGCTTCACGCTTATTTATTCATGACTCCCTGCAAACTACTGAAGGCCTAAATCATATCCAGCTTCTCCCAAAATGGACAGATTGTTTCAAATACACTCAAGTGCTTCTGCAAATGATAAAAACATTCGGGTCCACATCTTCAAAGGTGTTTAGGCTGATAATGAGATCAACGGAAAGTATGCCCTTTTGAGGAGAGAAGTCTTGGTTTGTAAAAATCATTGGAGTTCAAACGGGAATTTTCAGCAGGGTTATATTCCAGAAGCAGTTAATTGTAGATGTCATTTGTGTGGCAATAAAAGTATCATTATTTACTTTGCTATATGAGAAAACATCTCAAAGATGGGCTTACGTAGGTAACGGACAGTGAACTTTACATATTTTCATCACTTCTTATTCGGGAGGCTATGAAGAAACACATAGCGTACTCTTTGGTGTACTTCAGACAAAATTAGTTTCAAGATATGAAGATCCTATTTAAGAGGTAGACAAGCTCTGTAGACTTGTGCTTACAAGCCTGACTTAGGATCCTGATGTTTTCCTACAGGTCAAAGTGCATGAGTACATGAGTCTCTTGCCATTAGCCAGGGCCAACAGACTCAGATGAACAACAGATTTAGGAATGCCACACCTAACAAAGGAGCTAAAAATATAAAAGCACAAGGTTAGTAAAATAGTAGTCTTAAATGAAATCTACAGAAAAGGAATCATTGTGCAAACCACTGTGGAAAGCAGTATAATGTCATGGTTTAGGCCTAGATCATCATCCTAAAATCATGCAAGGGACACTACTTTCTGATGTTTGACTTGCTAAAAGGAAACAATTTGTATACTTCTAAAAGGACCTCCCTGACACTAAAAAAAAGAAACCCTGCTTTCTAGAAACTCCTTAAGAGGTCCTTTATATAATATCTAGGGGTGTCACAGAGCTATGGACCTGAGCCATATCTTTTCAAAGGTTGGTAGGCAATCTTGGCAATTAAAGAAACAAGGCAAATATGGACTTTTTGAAAGAACCGTGCAACCACTGATTTAATGGGATGAGTCAAATTAGGTCTGGAACAGGCCCACAATTGCTTTGTTAATTTTCCATCATTTTACCAATTTTGCAACATTTGAAGGAAACCGTCTCAATTGGATTATCCAGCAGAATCTGTTTCTTCTCAACTCTCATCAGTGTCTTCATATCCAGACAGAATCTTTTACCTGCCTTCATTCATATTCCCTTCACACAAGGCTTCCAACAACTGTGATAGGCAAATCGTTTTAAAGAAACAATATATAATCATTAACTACAGAAATACAAAGTTCAATTATTTCTAAAAGCAGCTTTAATCTGGGCAGCTCTTGTTAACAAAAAGGCCCCTGGCTAGCAGCAGGGCTTCCAAACTCACCATTTCACTATCCAGACGACACTCAGTTATTATAGGTGCCACCCAGGAACAGAAAGAAAAGTAACTTATTTTATCTGACAGTGACAGATTGAAATTAAAATATAAATGAATTAGGCACATTATAGATAATTGTTTTCATAGCTGCAGTTACTAGATGTCAGGATTTCAGTGCAAATTTCACATTGAATATTATTTTATTACTTCCCTTGACAAACAGATGGTCTTCTCCAACAAGAAGGCACACCAGAGAGAAAAGAATGAACCTGCACTAATTCTGACAGCATACTTTAAAGAGAAATTAATCCCTTCTTCAGTCTAAATTTAAATAATCATTTAGGTCTCAAATCAGTAACAATGTTTGGCTTCCGTACTGGAATAGCCCACATAATGCCACAGAGGCCTTCAGCAGCCCAGCATGACCATCTGCAACGTAGGAGCTTGAACATATTTTTTTCTTTAAATTGAATTGTACCCTTTGGTGGTAGCTACCCAGGTCCTATAATTATCCAGGAGTGCAAATGGTAGCTTATAAAAACAAAACAAAAACAAAAAGCACACACACAAAAAGCCCCAATCAACCTAACGAAATGTGCATGGGTACGTGAGGAGGGTTATGTAACTGCTTTATAGGGGAACATGCTCTGTACCGAGTTGAGAGCTGCCCCAAGAAAGCACCTAGCAATGAGAGGATCAACCCCAACTCTGCTGTCCCTCAGGCTTCTTGCTTACTTCAGGAAAGATAACCACAACAATAGAACATACGGCAGAAGTGACGCTCACCACCCAGAGCTGATGCCTCAGACAGTTCCTGACCTGCCTTGCAGCCACCAACTCTATACTAAGCATGATGCCATATGGCATGGAATATCCATCTTGGCCAGCTGAGGTCAGCTGTCCAAGCTGTGTCCCCTCCCAGCTTCTTGGCTACCCCCATCTTCCTGTTAGCAGAACAGAGCAGAATGAGAAGCTGAGGAGTCCTTGACTTGTGTAGGCACTATACAACTACCTGGCAAAAATTGAAATCACCAGGGTGTTATCAACATTATCCTCATGCTAAATCCAAAACACAGCACCATACCAGCTAATAGAAAGAAATCAACTCTATCCCAGCCAAAACCAGGACACCCATCCTAACTGGATTAAAACGCTCCTAACAGCAGCAGCTTGTCCCATAACGTGTTGACTGTGGCTTTCACATGAATGATCTTGATACTTGACAGTATGCTTGTCTGAATTCAAAACAATATTGAGAAATAATGATTGAATAGATGGAAAATCTGAAACAATTCAATATGGTCTTTGTTAAGAAGTCCAACATTGTTTATTATTGGCACTTCACTAGGAATCTAAAACTTTCTACTGCCTATAAGCAACTCACCTAAGCAAAATTCCTGATATCCAAGTAGTTAAAAAAAATTATCAAAAAGCACTCACAACCTCTACAAAATTGACCTTGTAACACCAACAGAAGCTAATCTTTCCCTCAGTTCATAGTAATGTGACAGTACCTACAACGCTTCATTAGAAGGAACAACTCCAAGAAGAAAAAACACATAGACCAAAAAAACCAAGAGCAGTCCTTAAAATTAAACTGCTGAGTTAGGGATAGCTGCAGGGTTTGTTTATTTTTAACTCTGCTGAACATTTTTTAAAGGAACCTATGTAGCCAACATTAAACTCCAGCATTTCACGTCAGGCTTGAGAAACTAAGTAGAGATGAGGCATCATAAGCCACACTGGTACCAAGGAACACAGTTTCATAATCCACATCATTTAAGATTATTAGATTCCACAGACCAACATTGGAAGGCCCCTAGTAAGTAAACACCAGCAAGTATAGCCAGCTATACTGATTGCAAAAATCATAAATCATTACTAAATGATTAGGGGCAATGGCTGTAAGCTGGAGCACAGGAAGTTCCGCAACAACATGGGGAAGAACTTTTTCACAGTGAGGGTGACAGAGCAGTGGAATAGGCTGCCCAGGGAGGTGGTGGAGTCTCCTTCTCTGGAGAGATTCAAGTCTCGTCTGGACGCCTATCTATGTAATATGAGCTGGGGAACTGCTTTGGCAGGGGGGGTGGACCCCATGAGCTCTTGAGGTCCCTTCCAACCCCTAAGATTCTGTGATTCTGTAAATACTAATCTCTGGTACTTTAAAATTCTTTATCAAAAAGTTCCTAAGCAAAACAGTAATTGCTGCTCAAAAGTAAGAAACCATGTACAATCCTGTACCAACACCACCGCACAGGCCCCTTTCACCTGTCTCCGTTTTGCATCATACCCATCACCTAAAATGTCCCCATACCAGAAGGTTGTTTTCCTCTTAATTAGCACACAGCTATATCATCATGTCCACACCTGCTTGCAGATATATCTCCTTACTTATGACTAGATTCAGAGCAAGAATCACATAATCAGTGTGTGTAGATCAAGCAAGTGTCTGTGATGCTGTGGAACTGCAAATAATTACCTGTAGCAACACAGCATTATTCAAGTATTATCCAAGCAATATATTCCTTAAAAGGGAACATAACAAGCAGTGAATGATGTTAAAAAATATAAACTGCATTTGTAATGGTTTTTATTTTAAATAATCTGTCATTTCTTTTTAAGTTGTGTCTTTTTTCACCCTTGAAAAAATACCAGTTGTAACAGGGCATACAACTTAAACACATCCCTTCTGCTGCCCTTCTTCCCTTGGAGCTTAAAACGTAGAATTTATAGAAGTAGATAGGCTAAAATATTCACACTTACTATTTGCAGTACATTCACAGAACTTTCACTACTTTTCCTCAAGTGTTCTTGTTAACAAATCCATGGTTCATTAACCACATTTCGATGGTAATCACAGGGGTTGATAAACACAAGATGAGCAGTCACAAAAATCACCATGATTTTCATCTCTTTTCAGATGCCTGAAACTTCATACCGTATCAAAAGATATCACACACCAAAAAACAGACCAACTTTAATAGCACCAACTGCATTACAATGCAGCTGTAATGTTGAAGGCACCTCAACAGCATCTGAATTTTTCCATTCTTTTTCTTTTAAAGAATTTATGCTGCTACCTTTAGCTTTTTGTCTCTGGGGAAGCTTCAAAACATCTACAATCTTGAAAATGGAGTGGGAATGCTCCTTATTAGCAGTTAGATTTGATGAAGACTCTGTTCACCTGAAGAAAAAATGAATTTTATATTCATTTAAGCACATAATAGCACTTCTCCACTCATTAAAATTTATATATAAACTAAAAAAAAAAACCCTAGTGACTGTCTTTATCATGAGAAAAACTCAAATTTATTTTATTTTTGTACTAAAGAGACAGGATTTTTTTTTTTATCTGTACCCTTTTTATCCAAGACACACAATGAAACATATTGTAAATAGCATGCCTCCTGTCACTCCAAGCTTTTAGGTCTAAAGGCACTCTACTATTTCTACTTATGTTTCTATGAACTGACCACAGAAGAAATTCCCCAAAAATATTTTGCACGAACCCAGATCCTTCAGAATCCTGCCATTTCTCTTTGGAGCAACTTTCTTCTGGTGAAATCACTACTATTTAATAGAATGCATGCTTTGAGGCTGCTTTCAAGTTATTATTTTTTTAAATATATTTTTGAGCATTGCTCTAAAACATACCATCTTTCAACTGATAGAAAATAGCCACTATTTCAATGAGAGCTGTGATTGATTGAATTAGACATGCAGATGTCAATGAAAACAAACATGAAAATAAAGACAGTTAAAAACAAGTCCCAGTTCAGGACCTGAATGAGTATATCTGAAAGTCTGGTTGTGCACTATGGTGCCTTCAGTACTAATGAACCCCAAAGAGTAAACACCAGCCACAATGCTTTATCTATAACATGCTCTTACGTACATACACATACATTGTTCACACACCCCACATGAGCCAACCCTACTCCAGTTTCCCACAAAAAGCAACCACTCATGCTAAAACCAACTATGAGAACTACTGGGAGTGATGTCCACCAAGAAGCACACACCTACACAGAGCTTCAGCCATGAAGCACTGCCTGTGTCGAACAACCAGCAGAAACAAGCATTTAGCTTGCAAGCTTCTCCCAACCCAGGCCATCTCTTCATGAAAGAAGCAAGTCACAGCTGTGGAAAAAGGACCTTTATCTCTTGTGGCCTTGAAGTTGTGTCAGTTTTTGGAAAATGAAGCCTCCATGTACTAGTTCTCTGTGGTGCTCCATTCCTAGCTTGAACAGAGCTTACGACTACAGCAGAACTTCAGCACAATCTGGCACCTTTTCAACAGTTTCTAGTGAAACAGAATCTCCTGAAAACAAGCCAGGAAATTTTGCTCTAGAAGCAATAACATAATCAACCAGAGAACTCCCCTGAGAGGAAATGGCCAAGGGGAAAAAAGAAAAAGGGTAACAGAAAATAAGTAATATAAATATGTAAAAGAAGACAGCACAAAGACAGACCCTCGGAGCTCAAATATTCAGTTGGATTATACGCTGGCCACAAAGCAGAGAAGACCCTTAAAGAGACATCTTGGCTGTCACACACTAAAGGCACCAGAGAACACCTTTCTTACGATACACCCAGAAACAGCTAACAGTTTCACCCAGATCAATTTCAACAGTGACTTGTGATTTTTCTCTCACAATTCATTCTCTCATT
This sequence comes from Zapornia atra, assembly GCA_013400835.1. Lineage (NCBI taxonomy): Eukaryota > Metazoa > Chordata > Aves > Gruiformes > Rallidae > Zapornia > Zapornia atra. The sequence goes on along the minus strand of VZTU01005183.1, from coordinate 7,581 downwards.
GCACTACTGGTATTAATGCCTTCAGGTGGTTCTGTAGGCACAGCATGTAAGACATGATACCAGAGCACAGCAGCAGGTTTCAGCCTGAGTCATGCTCACTTCTAGAGACAAGAATGACATTTTGGGATACTGAATTTCATAAGCAAATATTTATAACCATTGCACAATATATTTCTTGCTAATAACTTGCCCTTCTCTATCAGTCTTGGACTAGAATCCAAGGAAAACGTGCTTAGCAACATCTCTTCCTTTGCAAATCAAGGTAATATATGTATTGAGGTTTTAATATTAAAAAATATAAATAAAATTCAGCTTTATCTCTTCTCCACTTCCCACTGAAATCAGACATTGTTTATTTCTGTATAGCTATGGTAACCAGCCAAGCATAAGATTTAGAAAGAAGGGGATAGAAAAGCAAGGGCCTTGATATCAGGTGGAAAATAAGAGGCTGCAAATTAAGAATAGTTTTTCTTGGAGAGGAAAAAGGAAATTTTCACAATGAAGCAAGTGAAATAGCATTAAAAAAAACCCCACCATGGTAATTCTACAAACATGTAAAGCTTTTGTGTGCTTACTTCTGAACCCCACATTTCTCTCGGAAAGCAAACCCCGGTGAGTCACTGCAGCTGAAAGGCAGTAGTAACCTCTATGAAGTTTCATGTTCCTATTTATTCTGCAGTTGTATAAAAATACCCATTAGCTACCATCATTTCCCATTTCAGGTGGTGTGTATATTCCATTCACAAAATGGAGGAGACTGAAGAGGAAGTAACATAGCTACATGTAGAATGCTTCCTATGATGCCTATTAACGTCCTCATATGCAATTTTTAAAAAAATTAAAAAGGTATTTAAAGTAATGAGAAGTTGAGGGTCTGTCATGTTAGCAATTAGAGCTTTCCCCAAGAAACCTTTCATTTCATAGCTAACTTCACTAACATTCACTAACGTTACTCACGTAACAGAATCGACTTTCAGTCTGTCTTCAACTGCAGCTCTAGGGCTGTGCTGCAATGGGAGCCAAGTGTCAGTGGTGGGCAACAGTCAAGAATTTTACAGTAGAAGAGCAGTACTGGCATGAACTGGGAGGCTGAGATGCACCCAGAGATGACAATCCCAGCTGCAAAATGATCTGAGCTCTGCTCATTCTTAGAAAGTTAATCCGTGAGGCCAACTAAAGCAAGAGAACAGTACCTTTTGCTCTTGACCATCTCAGCAAATGGTCATCTTCATACAACATGATGTGTTCTGCAAGGTGTGGCTGTTGATTCACTGTCATGTAATGAAAGGTAGTTTATTAATGAGGAAAGAAGCCTTACTGCTCATTAGAGTAATTTCTCTTGACGGTAACCTAGTTGTTAGAGTTTAGGTTCATCACAGGTTTTAGTACTTTTAAAGACACTTCAGAAAAAAATTCCACAACTTATTTATCACTAAACCTGTGCTAAATTATAACCAGTGGCAATCAGAGTAACTGATGTAATAACCAACAGTGTGACAGGCATGAGAAGTGCAGTGGGGAGGAAAGAAGAAAGAGCTTAAGTGTTAAGCTAATAGTTAGAATAAGGAGGGAAATGATCACCAAAGATCACTTCTACAGCTGCCCAAAGTATCTGAAATGCTCCAGCAGGAGTATTACAAAGCAAAAGAGATTCAGAATCAAGTTTTATCCATCAAACTCTTAGATCTACTCCATATTGGTTATAAACATAGGGATTTCACCTAGAACAGAAACAATTCCTGAACATCAGAGCATTGGTTTGGTCACAGAGATGAAGGATGACATGATTATAAAGTGGGGCTCAAGGACAGCCCATCTTGCACTTATACACACATGGGTGCAAATATCCAGACATTCCTATTTCTGGCACCTGGTTTCACTGTATCACACCCCTTTTGAAAGGGGGTACCCAAGTTTCTCGCTCAGATTTGTTGGGCAAACATGGAGCAGGCCTGTATTTAGAGACCAGTCTTTCATCCAGGCCTAACATCTGCCTCCCAGTATTTAGAAGTGCAAAATTAGTCTTCAATCATCATGAGAGGTCTCTCAGTCTCAGTGTTTTCTCATTTTTCTCCTTCTCAGTAGCTGTAAACTATGAAGGACCTGATATCAATGTGTCAATCAAGAATACCCTGTGAAACCGGTACTAAATACAGTAAGTCACAATGATTCATCAGGAAAGGGTCCAGGGCAACTTCTACCACATGGTTTTTTTTCCCCCCAAACCTAAATAAGCTACCTATCTGAAAGTCACTCAATCTGTTGCATTATTACTCCATCCAAAGTTGATTTTGAAGCCCTACAGAAATGAGAAAGATGGGTAAACAGCACTACAATGTCACTCCAAATAGATCTCCCTGATCTCTGTGGCTTACCTGAGACACCTGTGCAATGGAGAAGAATGCAAGGACAGTATTCTTTAAGTACAAGGAAAACTCTCAAATATCATTTCCAGAACCTCTTATAAACTGAAGACAGTGTTTCAGGGTTGGGAGGGTCTGAAGAGCAGTACCAAATGCTTTTAAAAAAATGCTCTGCTTGTCCTGAGACAGCAGAATGAAAATTAACCTTGAAAAAACACACACACTTTATTACATAATGTTCTATCACATGCAGACATAACTAAAGCAGCAGTTTGGGGGAAAAAAAGAAAAGACAAAAAAATCCTGGGTGTCCAGATGACCTCAACCTTTTGCTTGAAAAGGAAATGTAAATTCTTGCTTTAAGTCTGATTAGAACACTCACACTGTGTTCTAATTGGCTTGAGTTAAGGTTATAGAAATAAATATTTACCCATAGGGAAAAAGTCTTCACAATAGTATGAGAAAACATCTGGAATTTGTATGGCATTTTAAATACACATTTACTTAATGCTTTACTTGTTTAAGAGTTGACCCTCAGCCTTTTTGAAGTTCAGGTCACATTTCCACTTGACTTTTATAAAAACTGAACCAGCACTTCAAATATCAAAGAAAAAAAACCTGAAGTACAAACAACGAATAAGAACAAAAACAGATTTGTAAAGTTAATGAAGGAGAAACCAAAGTTTTCTTGCTCTCAAAATGTAAAGAGCTGTATTGCAAAATCTCAGGTAGAATGAAGCACCTCTCATGCTGGATATATTACAGAAATCAGACCTTTGGGAAAGGTTTTGGTAAAATGTATGAATGTATTCAGATTCCATGCTGCAGATGTTCAGTAAATGCTTAGTATTTAAGGGCCCCATTCTGTCTCCTTTCAAGGAGGGGAAGGAACCTTCTGAGTATAAATGCAAGTAACAGAACATCATCTTCAATTGAGCTAATTTTGTTCTTTAAACTGAAAACCAAAATATTTACCCTCAACTTCATGAAAGAAGAAAACTTAGTGAGCTTGTATATATAATTCAATTCCAGAACTGTGCACATATATATTTATTTTCATAATATGCTAGCACACTGACTTGAATATTGTAACTCCTGCTATTTCTATTATACTACCCTCTTTCTTTGAAAGGTGTTCCATAAATTTACCTCACCTTGTTAAACGTGTTTCAGGAGGTAATTTTCCCTACAGAGAAAGAAAACCAAATGTGGTACCTGCCTCTGACACAACCTGCTCTTACAAACTTCAGTCCTCAGAAATTCCTCCAAATGTGGGTGTGAAGCCTTTTAACACAGGAGCAGGCTCAGTCTAACACTTGGTATATGTTAGGAAGATGCCACTGCCTTGTAAGTTTTATAGTCCCATGATGAAGCATTTGCTTTGATGATCCCCAAGAGCAATATTCCTCATTTAGTTAATTTTTCTCTCTGGAATCACTTCATTTTATTGTCTGAACCTTTCTGGTTTATGTCCTGTTGTATATATCAGCATTTCAAGTTGAAAGGAAGAAATTAATCTCTACTTTTCAGGCAATCATCCCCCACTACAACAAAAGCTTCGATTCTTCATATGTTCTGATTCTTTTCCCTTGGATTTACCTTTTCTTCTTCTTCAAAATTTATTAACTTTTAGTTTGATTTAAAATTGGTAAAGTCAAGTAAGTAACCTAAGGCAACTTTGAGAACTTTGACTTGGAAAAAAGAGGTGGTTTGCTGTTTGTTTTTTTTTTAAATCAGGAAAAAAATATTAATAGTAGTAAATATATGGTTTGGTGTTGGTTTTTTACATCCCTTACAAGAGAGCCCAGACAACCATACCAGATCAGAGGAAAGGCCCATGTAACCTAGCACTTCATCTCCATAATGGCAAGCAGCAAAACAGGGAAAGCACAAAAATAATACAAGTCCACTGCAATACTTCTCCAGAACCCCATCCGATGCTCTTCTGCAGCAGCATCTTTTAAAAGGAGGTGCAAATATTTGCTTACATAGAAAAATGCAGATTCTTTTTGAAGTATTTTAATTAATCACTGTTTTATTCAAAAAAAGTAACATTACATTTTTACCAAATTCAGTCAGTTTGTCAGAAACAGTCAAGCCAGTTTTTGCCCTCTTTTTTTCCTAACTCAGTAACAGAAACACAGTCATTGTATCAGAAGTCCTGGGGATAAACATTTACCTGTTCAAGCATTAAAGTCCTGAAGTTTTTGGGTTTTTTTTTTTCAAATCCCAGCCAAACCTGCTGCACTGAGACCCTACTCTTGCCTGGAGTTGGATCCATCATCAGATTCACACAAGCTTTTTTTTTTTTATCTTAAGGAAAAAAAAAATACAATCCATCTGCATTTTAGCTGAACTGCAGACAACTGCTCTCCACTTGAACAAATCCAAGGATCACTATGCTACACTGGTGCAACCCTAACCTGAGCACTGTTTGCAGTACGGGGCACCTCAATGTAAGGAGGACATCAAACTATTAGCATGTGTCCAGAAGAGGGCAACCAAGATGGCAAAAGGCCTCAAGAGTAAGGTTTACAAGAAGTGCCTGAGCTCACTTGGTTTGTTCAGCATGGAGAAAGACAAGGGACATCCTCATGGCAGTCTGCCCCTTCCTCAAGGGGAGCAATGGAAGGCGAGGTGCTGCTCTCCCCTCTGGGGAGCAGGGATAGGACACCAGTAAATGCTATGGAGCTGCATCAGAAGTTCATATTGGACATTAGGAAAAGGTTCTTTAGTGAGTGTGTGGTCAGTCACTTGAACAGGCTTTCCAGAGAAATGGTCATGACCCCAAGCCTGTAAAAAATTCAAGGACCATCTGGGTGACACTTAGTCATATGGTGTAGTTTTAGGTAGTCCTGTGAGTAGCAGAGTTAGACTCGATCCTTATGGGTGCCTTCCAACTTGAGATGTTCTATGACTCTGTACTCTCTTCATAGACCTTTTACAGTTCCCCAGTTAGCCTTCTCTGACCAAAGGTTTGGATAGTGATAATGACTTCCTGAATCATCAGACTGCATGGCAATATAGAGAGACTAAAATAGAGTTGACTTGGTTTGGGGATTTTGCTTTGATTTTGGGGGGCTTTTTAACTAATCTTCCTTGCAATGTTTCTCAAAGTCTAAACCTCTGAAACCATAAATATTTACTATATAAACATTTTTACAAAGAACATGCTTTCACAATTCAACAGCTTCAGAAACTGTCATTCCAACACACAAACCTCTTTCTAATATTATTAATCAAAAAACTTAAGTGAACAAAAAATGCATTTCGAACAGAGCCATAGGCACCTAACCAGTGCTGTACTGAACCCTCTTACATCTTACCATGCATTCTTCTTCAGTTTTAGTTCTACCCTTCTCCCTCAACTTTAAAAACAAAACTTTGCCCAGGCCAGTTTTACAGTGATCGTTAGCAACAAGACATTTATTCTTTAATGCCCTGTTAGCTTTGTTAAGTCTCTTTTTTACCCATTACAGGATGAAATTCAACAAGAGCAAGTGTAGAGTCTGGCACCTGGGGAGGAATAACCCACTGTATCAGTATAGGCTGGGGGATGACCTGCTGGAGAAGAGCTCTGTGGAGAAGGACCTGGGGGTCCTGGTTGATGACAGATTGGCTATGAGCCAGCAGTGTGCCATGGTGGCCAAGAGAGCCAATGGGATCCTGGGATGCATCAGGAAGAGTGTGTCCAGCAGGTCTAAGGATGTGATCCTCCCCCTCTACTCTGCCCTGATCAGGCCCCACCTGGAGTGTTGTGTCCAGTTCTGGGCTCCCTGGGATAAAAAAGACAGGGATCTCCTGGAGAGAGTCCAGAGAAGGGCGACAAAGTTGATTAGGGGTCTGGAACATCTCCCCTGTGAGGAAAGGCTGAGTGAGCTGGGTCTGTTCAGCCTGGAGAAAAGAAGATTTAGGGGGGACCTAATTAGTGTTTATAAATATCTTAGACATGGGATGCAGGGGGAATTGGCCAGTCCCTTTTCAGTGTCTGTGGGGACAGGACAAGGGGCAATGGCTGTAAGCTGGAGCACAGGAAGTTCCGCACCAACATGGGGAAGAACTTTTCCCCAGTGAGGGTGATGGAGCACTGGAACAGGCTGCCCAGGGAGGTGGTGGAGTCTCCTTCTCTGGAGATATTCAAGTCTCGTCTGGATGCCTATCTATGTAATATGAGATAGGGAGCTGCTTTGGCAGGGGGGTTGGACCCGATGATCTCTTGAGGTCCCTTCCAACCCCTAAGTTTCTGTGATTCTGTGAAATGCTGCCCCTTTAAAATAAGGCCACCAAAAGAGATAAGGCAAATTGAGAAGCACCCTGATAATGCAATGATCCACGTGGAAGCTGATTTATCAGATGTTTCCTCTGTGATCTGCCATGCAGCTTGCACATACCTTCACCTACTTAAGAAAAAGAGTTCAGATGCATTCTGCCTGGAGCAGGACAATTTCTACAACTGTGGAACAGCTCTGCAACCTGAACTGCACCAAGTCTTTAGCTGTTTTGTTCAACTGCTAACTGATCAAAGGATTTAATATTTTAACATAATTTAATCACTGGCCAGACAATTCTACATGAGTACCTGTTCAAGGCATTTATCAAAGGGGCAAGAGAGATGCACACAGGAAGCATCAAAGTAATAAAACCCACCATACAAAGATAAGCACAATAGTCTACAAATAGGCAGCATAGTCACCTGGATACAAAAGCTGACTGATGAGGAAAGACTGATAAGGACACACAGTATCTAGGAAGAGCAGAGGACTCCCATCCCCATTTTGGGGACAATAGCATAAAATCAGAAGATATTAGCATAAAACATCCAGGAAGAAAGAAGACAAGACCACTTGAGTGCCACCTTCTCTCAAGCAGTTCTCAAGGCTATTATCTTAACCTCAGCAGCTGAACCACCAAAGACCACAAGCCACCAACACTAACTACACAGGAGCTCCCTACAGTTAGCTCCATTGTAGAGTATACACACAGCTAATTTAGAATATAATCACTGAAACAGTTTTATGATCATTGTGATGATTATTCACAGAATCACAAGGTTGGAAAAGACCTGTAAGATCATCAAGTCCAACCAATCCCATCCTAAGCTAAACCATATCCCTAAGTACCTCATCTACCCTTTTTTTGAACACACCCAGGGAAGGTGACTCAGCCCCTCCCTGGGCAGCCTGTGCTACAGCTCCAAAACTCTTTCAGTAAAAATTTT
>VZTU01005179.1:0-25802 GCA_013400835.1 Zapornia atra | reverse complement strand
TCTGTGATTCTGTGATATTTTGATGATATCAGTTTTTCCAATTGAGCATGTTGGAATCTTTCAAAATAAAAATTGAGATTTAGATAATATGAGTAAATAACATTTATTAATAAATTTGCCCAAAATTCTGCTTCTACCTGTCATCTAACATTCTGTCTCTTCTTTTTTCTTTTTTTTTTTCCTCTGAAAAAGCACTAACTAGCAGTCCAAAGATAGGTGGTATCCTTGAATCAGTTTAACATTAGAGTAAAACCTCAAGGTAATTCTACACTTTAGACACCTATTGTTTGTAATAATAAACATCAAGGAAAGCTGCGTGATTTATATTTGACATATTTTTAAACCAGATTAGCATTAGTAAACTGTGCTCTTGACCTGGTTAGTACATGCACAGTAATCAGAAGGGTAGGGAGAAATGTATATCTATAAATTCAAGTCTTTTTTCCAGCTTCAGAGTGCAAAATATAAACATCATTTTACATCAAGGTAGGGTGTTGCAAGGGACCTTTGAAGATCACTAGTTCAACCTCCTTGCCAGACCTGGATCACCCAGTTGCGCTGAATTGCATTCAGGTGGGTTTTGAATACCTCCAGAGAAGGAGACAACCTCTGTGGGAAGCGTGTTCCAGTGCTCTGGCACCCTCAGAGTAAAGATGGTTGTCCTCATGTTGAGATGGAACTTTCTGTGTTCCAGTTTGTGTCATCGCCCCATTGAGAAGGATCTGTTTGACTTCCACCCTTTCAGATAAGTATTGATTAGATCCCTTCTCAGTCTTCTCCAGACTAAATAGCTCCAGATCTCTCTAAGTGGTGCAGATGACACACCAGAAGGATGAGGTATCATCCAGAGGGACCTGGATAAGCTGGAGAAGTGGGCCCATGTAAACCTCATGAGGTTAGAAAAGTGCAAGCTCCTGCACCTGGGTCAGGGCAATCCTTCTCATCAACACAGGCTGGGAGATGGTGTGCTAGAGAGCAGCTCTGCAGAGAAGGACTTATGGGTGCTGGTGGATTAGAAGCTCAACCTGAGCTGACAACGTGTACTCACAGCCCAGAAGGCCAATTATATCCTGGGCTGCATCAAAAGGAGCATGGCCAGAAGGTCAAGNCAAAAGGAGCATGGCCAGAAGGTCAAGGGAGGTGATTATGCCCTTCTACTCTACTCTGGTGAGATCCTACCCGGAGAATTGTGTCTATTTCTGCAGTCCTCAACATAAGGAGGACATACAACTGCTAGAATGGGTCCAGAGGATGGCCACAAAGATGATTTGAGGGCTGCAGCACCTCTCCTGTGAAGTCAGGCTGAGAGAGTTACGATCGTTCAGCCTGGAGAAGAGAAGGCTCTGGGGAGATCTTATAGCAGCCTTCCAGTACCTGAAGGGGGCCTACAAGGAAGCTGGGGAGGGACTTTTTAGAAGGGCATGTAGTGATAGGATGAGAGGGAATTGTTTTAAATTGGAAGGGGGTAGATTTAGATTGGATATTAGGAAGAAATTCTTCACTACAAGGGTGGTGAGGCACTGGAAAAGGTTGTCCAGGGAAGTGGGGGCTGCCCCCTCCCTGGAAGTGTTCAGGGCCAGGTTGGATGGGACCTTGAGCAGCACGGTCTAGTGAGAGGTGTCCTCACCCCCTAGGGGGCGGGTTGGAACTTTATGATCTTTAAGGTCCCTTTCAACCCTAATCGTTCTATAATTCTAACAATACTATGGACAGAAATATTTTATAGACTATTATGACTACAAGATTGTGGATAGGAGGATGATACTGTAAGACATTTGCTATTTATAAACCTAGAAGCAGTAAACGAGTTATAATTGCTGGATTAAGTTTATTAAACCAGAACCAAGTAAACAAACAAAACAAAATAAAGTAATACTAATGATTCTTATTCAAATTATTAAGAATGGGAAAAATCCTATTTGAAAGATAACCTTCTGACAATTATGGTGGTATACTTTGGTGCCTAATAATTTTGCAAGCATTTTTCCAAAGGAAGAAACAGGATCAAGGTTCTAATTTATGTCAAATTTCAATCTCTCTTCTGTGCCTTGGAATATGTACTTTGGAACCTATTACTTGGGAAAAAAACAAGTTGGTTATCCAGTTCAGAAGTAACACAGAAACAGTGTGGACAGCAGATCCAGGGAAATGATTGTGCCCCGTTACTCAGCATTGGTGAGGCCGCACCTTGAATACTGTATTCAGTTTTGGGCCCCTCACTACAAGAAAGACATTAAGGTCCTGGACTGTGTCCAGAGAAGAGCAACCAGTCTGGTGAAGGGGCTGGAGGGCAAACCTTACAAGAAGCAGCTGAGGGAACCGGGGTTGTTTAGCCTGGAGAAGAGGAGGCTGAGGGGAGACCTTATCACTGCCTACAATTACCTGAAAGGAGGTTGTAGAGAGATAGGTGTTGTTCTCTTCACCCAAGTGACAGGTGACAGGACAAGGGGGAATAGACTCAAGCTGCGCCAGGGCAGGTTCACATTAGACATTAGGAAAAAGTTCTTCACTGAAAGCGTTATCAGGCATTGGAACAGACTGCCCAGGGAAGTGGTTCAGTCATCAACTCTGGATGTAATTTAATAGAGGGGTAGATGAGGTGCTTAGGGATATGGTTTAGTAGAGGACAGGTACAGTCGCACTCGACGATCTCAAAGGCCTTTTCCAACCTAGTGATTCTGTGATTCTGAGGAAAGGACTTTATTGAGAAAGTAATGGTTTACTTGAGAAATTCCAACAACTCTTCAGAGATTTAACATGCTTAGGAGGACGTGTTCCAGAGAGCAATCTTTCCAGACAATTGTTAAATATGAATGTGTGTCTAATTCCTGATAGAACTACCTCAGCAAGGAAAGATTTTTCAAGGAAAGTAGTGCTCCAGGTGACATATTCAACCTTTTTAAAATTTAAAAAAATATAAAGCAGAATGGTGTGTTACAGAAGTAAGTATATGACTTCAAAACTGCTTTTGAAGGGGAAGTGTAAAGATTCAATGTTGTATGTATTTCCATATGTGCATCTGTTATCATAAAGCTTCCAATGCAAATGTAACTCTAAAAATATTTTCAGATAGTAATGTTTTCACTCCATAAAATTTTACATTTTACCAGTAAATAATGATGGTTTCTAAAGATGTTACAAATATTTTTCTCCTCAGAAGAGTAGTTAAAAATTAAGCTAAGATAGAACTTAAATGAGCTATATTTTAGATAATAGTAAGGAAAAAATGGAATTAAAACATCCTGTCACAAATTCAATATTATTACCTACTATTTTGCTGCACATTGCATGTAATTCAATGGTTCAAAATAACAGAGAACTGCAGCTGTGTAGCATAACAATAGTTTAATTGGCACTTTGGTAGTCACCTATTACATGAACAAAAACAACCCAAAATGAAACAGCCTAGATATTAAGAATTTCTTTCCTTTCAAATTTACATTGACCTTTGCCTATCAGAGGAGATGAATAAGGGGGAAAAGAGGGAAGAAAAGGAGTGACAAAACTTGCATAGAACATTACAGAAAAAAGCAGGTGACACAGAGCTGTAAGGCAATCAAATTCAACAAATTATTTCTATCTGAACTGGAAAGTTCCTTCTATATTGTTGAGGCCACTTGTTAGCAACAGGATTCATCATACTTAACTGTAGACTTTTACAGTGCAAGCATCTCTGTTTGATGTAGGCTTCTTCGTAACCAATGAAAAAAACATGTCTAGACAGTAATCTATTTCATCAAAAGGTAGATAACACACACTAGATCAATTACAGTTTAGAAGTAACTAATTCTCTTCCTTGACTTCAAAGTGAGACTGGGCATTTATATATGGATGTCTACACTGTGGACATCTAAAATAGAATTCACTCACATAAATACATTTAAGTAGTACCATCTGAGACACTGTAAAGCAGCCAAAAGATCCACACAAACCTGGCAGATACAGGATCTTCAAGAGAACTGTGCTCTTTTAGGAAAGCAGCTGAAGACCATATGGGATTATCAAGAGTATTGTATGTCACTGGTTGCCAGTAATCTCAGTCCTACAGATAGCAGATGATTTGTGCTTTGCAGACTCATTGGTAAACACATCATGTAATTTCTTTTGTGCACTTCTTTAAAAGGTTTGGGGTTTTGTTTTTTTTTCCTTTTTCTGGTTTGGGTTTTGTTTTACTTCCAACACTAATGTTAAATGTCACTTAATTTTCCATAGAGGCTAAACCCACAAACAGTTGTTTAGAAAGGTCATTCAGAATTTACTTTGGGGCCACAATAATTGAAGTCCATAGTCCTTCCTTACGCTGAGAACAAATACTATTGGAATGTCTTAAAATGGAAGGATAGCAGTTTAAAATAAGAGTATGAAGAGATTATATATTTATTTTTCATGTTACAGCCTTCAGTTTGTAAATATGACCTTGCAAGTATGTATCATGTTGACTTGAAATTGATTAATAAGATTAATACAGTCTCAACATTTAAGCGTTTAACGTATGCAATCACAATAAAAATAAGTATTCTACAAAAAAAAAGTTGACTTTTAAATAAGGCTTTCTACAGAAAACCCAAAATTTTATAATTACACAGTTTGATTCAACTGTCCACAAAGGGAAATAAAAGAGCCCAAATAAATCATTAAGGAAACACACTGGCTTTTAATTAAGCCAGCATGTTTATCATGTTCCCAACAATAAAAGAATTTTTAAAAAATTAACTTGAGATATAGAATATTATGGGGGTTTGTGGGGTTATTTTGGTTGGGTTTTGGTTTTTGGGAGGGAAGAGTTTGTTTGTTGGGGTTTTTGGGTTTGGTTTTTTTTTTACCTCTAAGCAATTATTTCATGGTTCATACATACTTAATGTGAATTTTGTCATATTTTCTCACATAAAATCTCTTAACCTTTGCAAGCACAGCCTCATGATACCTCTAAAATTGCTAGTGGTAAAGAAGATCCAATTTTTAATCTAGGCATTGGAGGAATTTTAACTTGGCATTGGAATGGCATTTGCACCTAGAAGATAGCAAGAGAAGGAAAGGTTGGAATTGGAAATTCTGGCAATCTCTCTAGTGCCAGAGCATCTATTATTGGGCCACAAAGAAATTTACTTCTGAAAAATAAAAAAAAATTTTTAAAAATCTAGCAAAATAAAACAGTATGAACAATCCAAACATAGTAGCAACAGCAAATTGCTAGTAGCACATATTCACAAGACAGCTACTTTCATCAGTTTCTATTGCTAACTGGAGTAAAAAAAACCAAAACCGAGCACATCACCAAAACCCACCTACAGACTTATAATAATGACATGCTCATCAATTAAAGGAATTTTCTGGTTGCCTTCTTCACTGGTAGAAATTGAACTAGGCAAGGAAAAGAAAATACATCCTGTTTATGTCCAAGTGTCCTCATATGCCCTCAGGATGGTTAATTGCTTTGTGCTGAGGTTGTCTGACTACTTCCCAATAAGTAAATGATGTACATTTATATTCAATGGTATAAGCTACCAAAGTGCTACTCTCTGACTGATAGGCCTTATTTCCATAATTTTCCATAGAATCACTGGTCCTGCCATCAAAATAATTGTGTTATTATATATTCGATTATAAAAGAATAGTTTCAGTAGGAAAATATATTGAATCCATCATTTAGTATAAGACTAAGGTATAACTTTGCTTAAATTATTTATACTATGGTATAATTTTATTTCACATTAATACTACCATGGACTGCTAATCCTGGAAACCATTTCCAGGAGCATTACGGATAAAAGAATCCTCAGGAGTAGTCAGTATGCCTTCACCAAAGGAGGTCCTGCTTGACCAGTGTTTAACTTCTGTGGTGAAATGATTATCCTGGTACATGAGAGGAGAGAGTGGATATTGTCTACCAGGACTTCATGTAGGCCTTTGACATTGTCTTACCTAAGACATTCACAGATAAGACAACGAAGTATGGGCTGGGTGTACAGAGAGTGAAGTGAACTGAAGACTGGATGAAAGTCTGGGCCCAGAGGATGGTGATCAGCAGCGGGTGGTGATCAGCAGCAGAAAGTCTAGTAGGAGGCTAGTAACTGGTGATTTATTCCAGAGACCAATAGTGGGGCAAGTTCTTCATTGGTGATCTTGATAATCAGGCAGCGTACCCTAGCAAGCTTGCTACCACATCAATGCATGAACAGTGCCAAAGGGTCATGCTGCTATGCAGAGGGACCTCATCAGGCTGGAAAAATGGACCAGGAAGAACCTCATTAAGTTCAATAAGGGGAAGTGCTAAGTCCAGCATCTAGGGAGGAAGAACCCTATGCTCCAGTATATGCTGGAGGGCAGCCAGCTGGAAAGCAGCTTTGAAGTGTACCTGGGAGGACACCAGGTTGAACATGAGGAATCAATGTGCCCTTACTGCACAGCAAGAAAATAGTATCCTCAGCTGCGCTGCAAACAGTATTGTCATAAGATCAAGGAAGGTGATCCTTACCCCAGCTGAGCAGAGGGTGAGATACATATGGATGTATTGTCCAGTATTTCCTAGTACAAAAGAGACTTGAAAAACTGGAGAAAGTACAAAAAAGGGCTGCGAAAACGGAACTCAAGCATATCTCCTGTGAGGAAAAACTGAGAAAGCTGGGACCATTCAGCCTAGAGAAAAGAAGGTCTTATCTATTAACATAATTACTCAAAGGGAAGGTACAAAGTTCATGGACACGAGTTCTCTTCACTAATGGGAAAGGACCACAGGCAATGGGCACAAACTTAAACACAAGAAGCGCCATCTGAACATCAGGAAACAGTGTTTTATTGCAAGGGTGATCAAGCACTGTCAAAGATTGACCACAGCAGTTGTGGAGTATCCTTCACTGGAGATATTAAAAAGCCATTTGGACATATTCCTGGGAAAACATCTCTAGTTATGCCTGCTTAGGCCAGAGGTTGGACAGGAGGTCCCTTTGAATCTCAACCATTCTGTGATTCTCTTAAAACTGAATCAACTAGAAATTAGGCATCTGCTCAAAAATTATCACTATGTTCACAGCTAATGCTTTTCCACAGATAACTTATTTGGAGAGAAATTAATCTTGCCTATTTTGGACATTCCTCTTAGGAAAAATAATTAATCAGTACACTAGGATTTGTATATCTAGTGAAACCAATATCTCTTCATTAACTGGAGGAGAGTTTAAAATAGAATTCTATCAACTATGTCAATTAACCTTCTGTTGACTGAAGTTAGATGATACTGATCTGCATAAAGTTTCTCTCTTCCATAAAATTGTCCCTCCATATCTTCTTTACTGCAGTCATGAAAAAGACAAGGATGACTTAATTGAGAATATTGTACTAATGATTTCCTATTACATTTAGCTGAACACAAGTCCCTACCTGGAAAGTATTTGATATGGTAGCATGAGAAACGAAAGACTGAGTAGATTTTAGAGAAAGTTGAGAGAAGCTGCAATTGAATACAACTTATGGGCTATAGAAACACATGGCTATGTAATAAGTGTATATCCATTAAAGGAGTTGGACATAGCTAACAAAAGATCAAATTTATTTTCTTAGGCTGCCAAAATGCAGAATGGAAACAAGGCCAGCTGTAAACAAAAAGAAGAAAACAGTTTTGATATATCTCTACACATTAATATTCAACAAAAAGTTTTATACCAGAGATCAAAATGCTATTAAACTGATGTTTGTACGTATGTATGGTTGTTTTTTTTAAAGACATACACAAATATTGAGAGCAGTATAAATTCTTTAAAATTTATATGCAAAGGTACTATATAAGTGCTAATCATAGAACCATAAATATAAGTACTAATCATAGAATCACAGAATAGTTTGGGTTGTAAGTGAGCTTTAATTATCATCTAGTTACAAACCTCCCTGTCATGGGTAGGGAAATCTTTCATTACATCAGGTTTTCAAAGTACTGTCCAACCTGACCTTGTACCCTTCCAATAATTGGACACCCAGAACTTCTCTGAGATGTCCTTATCATCGTCAGGATGCCCTTATCATCCTCATTGTAAAATTTTTCCTATCACAGAAAGAACTGCAGAATTGTTTGGGTTGGAAGGGACCTCAAAGATCATCTAGTTCCAAACCTCCCTGCCATGGGCAGGGACACCCTCCACTTCACCAGGTTGCCCAAAGCTCCATCCAACCTGTTCTTGAAAACTGACAGGGACAGGCATCCACAGCTTCTCTGGGCAGCCTGTGCTAGTGCCTCACTGCCCTCCAAATAAAGAATTTCTTCCTAATATCTAATCCAAATCTACCTTTTTTTTTAGTATAAACCCATTACCCCTTGCCCTATCACCACATTCCCTGACCAAGAGTCCCTCTCCAGTTTAATTTTAGGCCCCCTTCATGTACTATAATGTTGCTATAAGGTCTCCTTAGACCCTTCTCCAGGGTGAACAAGCCAAACTGCCTCAGCCTGCCTTCGCAGAAGAGGTGCTCCATCCCTCTGATCATCTTTGTGGCCCTCCTTTGTATTCACTCCAACAGCTCCATGTCCTTCCTGCACTGGGGAACCCAGAACTGGACACAGTACTCCAGGTGGGGTATTAAGAGAGAGAGAGGAGGAGTTCTTTCTTATATCAAATCTAAATCTATCCTCTTTCAGTTTAAAACCACTACTCTGGGTCCTCTCACTATAGGTTCTGATAAAAGGTCTTCCTCCATCTTTCTTAAAATCCCCCTTTATATGAGGAAAAGTGTTAATAAGGTCTCTTTAGAGCTTTCCCTCTCAAGACTGAACAATCCCAAATCTCTTAGCCTTTATTCACAGAAGAGGTGGTCCATCCCTCTGATCACTTTCATGGCCCTCCTCTGGACCCACTCTAACAGGTCCATTGACATCTGTGGGCTTCCTCAGAAAAGCATTTAAATGTTTGATAAAGTTTAAGACTAGTTCCAAAACACAATACAAATGCATTTCCAAACTTTGAAGCTCTAATCCATAAAATCATTAGTAGAAAACACGTAACCCCTAAGACCTTTAAACTCAAAACACGGGTATGGTTTTGGCCTGTATATTCACCAGATGCACTAAGGCTATGAGGCAATATAGGAGAACATATGGCATTATTTTTTTCAGTAACACCATTTTTACAGTGGCAATGCAAACTAACTTCCCATTCAGCTGATGAAACAACTGTTAATATTCTGAACTCCCAACTAGGGTTCCTCCTGTCTAATCTAGGTTTTTGAATATGTTTCATAAGTCTTAGAAAAATATTCTCCAATTTCACTTTGAGAAAATTATGGATGAATGTCACTCCCAGATAAGAATAAGTTAGGAGAGCAATAAAAGCTACAAATGTTCTAGTCTTTTTTCCTTTTAATAGAGGGATTTGTACTTTCTATTAATAGGAGGATTTTTTTTCAAGAAGATTTGTTACATTTGGAATTAATTTATTCACTGATTTTTAGTGGTATTTGGGTACTTAATGTCATGTCTCTGGTAATGTAGATCTTAAGGTTGAAAGGTTTTATAGCAATTCAGTTAAGCTGCTGATGTTATGAAGAAGGTGAAATGTATTTCATTAATAACATGATCCAGTAAATAAAAAATGTAAAGAGCTGAAATTAAAAGTTCAAATGGCAGAGTTAGTAGCAAAATTATATTATATTAAGACTCAAATCTAAGAATACTTCTAAAGAAAACAAAGGTAGTCCTAAACCATTATATGTAAATTAAATTTAGATACATAATATTGCAGGAGTTCCATTTTCTACTTTTTCAAAAGGTATTTTTGTTGTAAAACCCATCAGTCCATTTTACTGCTTTCTAAGGAGATGTGTTAGGAAATCCCTAAAACCTTTTGTGCCCTTTTGCTCTAAAAATATTTTTTTAATTTCACAGATAAGGAGACAATGATGCTCCAGATAGTCTAAAAAAGTCTGAATTGCCAAGACAGTTATAAACAAATAAAAATAGGTATAAGCAGGGGAAAAAAAATCAACTAATAATAATTAAAAAAAAAATCTTGATCATACTTCCCTCATAAAACTAAGCACATTTTCAGAGTTGAAAAAGAAAGAATAAAATTAATGTTCTAAACTAGCAAGACAACTGCAATTATAGGAAGAGGTGGAGGACTTCTAATTAACTTGCCACTGCCTCTGCTCTTTCATTCAGCAGTTAACAAAAAAGTATATGCTTGCATGCAGCGTAGAAGCCTGGCCCTTTTTCATCCTGCTGAGGGTAAGGAGTCTGTTCCAAAAGAAAAGGGAGGGCCCTGATGTCAGCCTAACTTGATGAGCAGCTACACATCCTAACGGGGACAGAAACACAGGAGTGATATTAGTGACTTAAGTCTCAGTGGGTGTTCCTGCATGTATCACCCTCAGTTTGCACTTTGAATGTGTGTTGGTTTTACGTGGTGAGGTTTTGGAAGCAGGGAGGGGCTGCTGGGGTGGATTTCCATGAGATTTGTATTGGACAGAGCCATTTCCAGGTGGCTCCAAGACAGACCCACTGGTGGCAATAGCTGAGCCCATCAGTGAAGGTGGTAGCACCTCTGTGATAACATACTTAAGGGTACAAAATGCTACACACAACAGCAGCTGAGGGAGAGAAATGACAATATGAGAGAGGAACAGCCCTGCAAACACCAAGGGCAATACAAAAGGGGGAGTAGGAGGTTGTCCAGGCACTAGAGAAGATCATGGAGAAGACCATGATGAGGCAGATTGTCCTCTTGTACCCCATGGAGGTCCACAGTGGAGCAGATACCCACACTTTAGCCCATGGAAGACCACAGGCTAGAGGTGTGTCCTGAAGGAAGCTTTGAGCCCAAGAAAAGCCCAAGTACACTCCACACTGGAGAGGCTTTTCTGGCAAGACCTGTAACCCCATGAGGAATCCATGCTGGAGCAGTCTGTTCCTGAAGGACTGCACCCCATGGGAAGGACCCATGCTGGAGCAGTTCCTGAAGAACTGCAGCCTGTGGGATGGACCCAAACCTGGGGCACAAGAGCAGCATGAGAAAGGAGTGGAAGAGAGAAAGTGCTATGGGCTGACTGCAACCCTCATTTCCTGTCCTCCCTACACTGCTCTGGGGAAAGAGGTAGAGAAGTCAGTAGCAAAATCGAGGCTGGGAAGAAGGGGTGGAGGGAAGGTGTTGCTCTAGATTTGTTCTTATTTTTCATTATCCTACTCTGATTTCATTGGAAATAAATTAATTTTCCCAAGTCAAGGATATTTTTCAAATTATAGTAATTAGTGAGTGACTTCCCTGTTCCTATCTAGACCCATTAGATTTTTCACCGTATTTTCTCCTCCTGTCCTGTTGAGGAGGGGAGTGGTAGAGCAGCCCAGTGGGCATTTGGCAGCCAGACAAGGTTCACCCACCACATGGTAGCATGTATCTTTAAAGAAGTCGCACCTTAGAAAACAAAGAAACCAACAAGCAATCAAACTAACAGTAGCTCCATTTCTTGGTCAAATATCAGAAAAAAAGTATATCTATATTGAGCTGAACAATTTACCACAAACATCACTCACAAGAGCAATCAAGTGAACTCAACTGTGCAGGAAAGTGACAAGTCCCGGTGCCAAAAATTCATCAAACAGAGAAGACTGAAACATATCCATTGCTCACAGTGCAAGCACTGGAAACTTTCTATAAAAGTCTCTGGGTCATATGATTATGTCTTTTTAAAAGTTCTGGATTATTTGTGTGCATATTCATCATAAATAGAAATAAGAAAATATGGTTGCGTTCAAAGACCAATTTTAGGAACTTCCAGAAAGTCAAAGAGAACTAAACCTCAGATTTAGCCTTTAATTCTACCTAAAGTTTTAATCAAAGGTGGAGTTAATACCTGAAATTCTGGTTATGGCTAGAATCTAAAATTGCTGATGGCTGAAATAGAAGTAATTATCACAGAATGATAGAATCGCAGAATGGTTTGGGTTGGAAGGGACCTTAAAGCACATCTAGTTCCAATCCCCTGTCATGGGCAGGGACACTCTCCAATAGACCAGTTTTCTTCCTAATACCTAATCTAAATCTACCCTCTTTTAATTTAAACTCATTATACCTTATCTTATCACTACTCTCCCTGATAAAGAGTCCCTCTTCATCTTTCCTATAGGACCCCTTCAGGTGGTAGAAGGCTGCTGTAAGGTCTCTCTGTAGGAGAGGTCTCCTCCAGGCTGAACAAGATCAACTCTCTCAGCTTGTCATTATAGGAGAGTTGTTCCAGTCTGTTGTACTGCTTCACCCTTGTTACAGTTATCGTAGTCATAGGCACAATGTCTCACCTGGTGTAGATCACTTTTTCAGAGTGTGAAACATCACTGCCATACTCACAGAAATGGCAAAAAAATATTTAGTGAGATAAAAGCTCCAATAATTAAGAACATTTACTTGTCATCCTTTCACAGGGAAAGTGGAATTATAATAAAATTGCAGGATGGGTCGACAAGTAATTTATCCCTTTGCAATTACACTACTTTTTTTTTTTTCTTTTGTATTCTACTATTTTTCTCCAATACTTAACTCAAAGCATATGCACAGTCCACCTGACTCAAAATTCTCTCATTCAATGATTGATGTGGTTGGACTCCGTGATCTTAAAGGTCTCTTCCAACCTAAGGGATTTTATGATTCTATTCCCTCACTGACACACCTAAATTCCCTTCTACAACTTACTCTGCTGTGAGAATATCCCCTTCCTTCACATATATTTCTAAGATGATTTTTTTAAACTGATGTATATAAATTACTCAGATTTAACTGGATCTTAATGTTCATGAACAATATGGAAGAATGGTGTAGCTAACACTGCAAAGAAATGGAATGAGTTCTTGACAGACTGAAATATTTTTACAATTTCTAATTTATAGTAGAGAATAAAAGTACATCGTCTCCTATTGATAAACACAGTGACAGATCTTTTTTTTGTTTTAATCTGCATGGATTATGCTTAAAATATATAGGTTGAGAGTTGGATAAAGTATACTCATATCCTTTAATCATTTCACTTACTGTAACACCCACAACATATCCTCACACTAGGTTTAGGAAAAGCCAACCTTCAGACATTTGCTTGTAAAAAACAGATTCAGTGTAGTTTGTTCCAATAGGCCTGACCAAAACAGACTTCATGAAATGAGTGCTTGAGTTCATGCTAAAGCACCGAACCTTCTTGAGATTTATATTGTTAATGTGAATAAACATGGATGGCAATTTGGTTTAGGCTTCACAGCAAGCTTAGGATATGTTCCACTGACAGCTTTGACACAGTTAACAAAATAACACAGCTGTGGTAAATGAAATGTAAACACTCTGCTTTTTGTTGAATTTGTTTTGCTTATTTTTGGTTTGGCCTAAAAAGCACAAAAACTCAGAAATGAAAATATGACATTTTTGCAGGAGGAAAATAGCAACATCATGACATAAAAAAGGGAGGAAGGGAAGAATGGAATATAAAAATAAAATGTAACAATCTTAATATAGAGTAATTAAATGGAAATCCTATTTACTATCAAATCTGTAATAGTTGCAAGATATTCCATCAGGAAACCTCTTCAGACTTACAGAAAATGACATCTGAGGAGTTTCCCAATTATTTTGAACTATTTTGAGTTTCTCAGAAAGGACTACAGAGGTTGGAAACAGATGTAATAAGTTCTCAGTAGGCTATGCCATTACAACAAAATTCACATTATGGATTTCCTAACAGAAATTTGACAGTCACAAAAAAATCTTAGCAAAAATAATTATTTTTAAAAAACCACAAAATGCACACACACAAAAAAATCCAACTATCTCCCAGCCCTCAGGCATACATTATTACTGATTTTTAAATTATTTCAAATGTCATTAGATAAAACTTAATAATGTGAACACTGGGAAATTTTTGAAACCTATATTCTAGAGAATATACTAGAAAGAATACATTCATGCAGGTAATAAGAATAATTTTATGCTTGAAATACAGTGAATGTAAAATTCAGAATATGATGGTGACAAAAAATATAACAATGTAGGATTTATTTGTTTAAAAATTCTTGTAATTTAAAATTAACTTATTTTTATTTTTCTGAACCATCTAAATATAAAAATGAGTGTATATATTTCATTTCTCCTTAAAACTTTGGTAACCAGAATGTGCTTGGTTTTTGGTTTTGTTTTGTTTTGTTTTTCTTTAAAGAAACTCTTCTGCTTGTTTTCCTCCTTCTTAATGCATTGGTGATGAATGATATGTGGTGTGAATATGGGTGAGATGTGTCATAAAGGCTATCATTCTAGCACTGGCATTTTCCACAGTGTTTCTGTCACTGTGAATTAGAAAAAAATCAGCAAGTATAATTCATAAGACTTGAACTCTGGCTATCTTTAGCCCTAATTCAGATTTCAATCATATTTTAACCTGTTGTTAAATTTAAACTGATAAACTTGTAGCCCATCCTTTTGAAGGGTGAAATCAAGATATACAATTGCAATTTTCTTATTCCACATTTTATTTAAGTAAACAACATGAACTGGGTTTTAATGTAGCCCAGCAAATAGTATTTTTGCCATTACTAATAAAAAATCAGGATTTGTACTGACCTCACAATGTGCATCTCAGCATTATTGCCTTCTCTTGGCCTGAGCTGCTTTTAGCAAGCTTATGCAATGATAACAATTATCTAGCAATTACTGCCTAATGGGTCTGGTTTGGCTCTGTGAATGCTATATATGGTAAAAAAAAAAACCAAAAAAACCTTGCAAACCAGAGCATTAACCATGTAACAAACAACAGCCCTTTATGTTAAGGAAAGCTAAGGAAATTGTACTACTTTCAAAATTTACCTTTTAACTATTTTAACAAAAATAAAGGAAGCAGTTGAAGATTTAAAAAAAAAAAAAAGTCACAGTTTTACATGGCTGGGTTCTAGTGGAAAAGGGAGAGTTGCAGGGGTGGCTTCTGCAAGAAGCAGCTAGAGGCTTTCTACAAGTCCCAGAGAGTAAACATCGGCAGATACAAGGCCAGAGTCATTGCTAACCAAAGCTGAGCCAATTGGCAATGGCCACAGCACCTCTGAGAATCACATTTAGGAGAAAAAAAAAAAAAAACAACCCAAAAACACTAGTAGGGGCATTTTGTCACCAGAGAAGGGAATGAGAAGATGTGAGAAAACCATGCAGATGCCAAGGCCAGGGAAGAAGGAGCAGGGGGGATGAGGCACTCCAGGTGCCGGAGAGACAGATTCCCCTGCAGCCCATGGAGAAGACCATGGTGAAGCAGGCTGTCCCCTGGCAGCCCATGGATGATGACAGGGAGCAGAGATCCCATCTACAGCCTGTAGAAGACCCCACACCGGAGTGGGTTGAAACACCTGAAGGACACTGCGACCCCATAGGAAGCCAATGTTGGAGCAAGTTCCTGGCAGCGAAACTTGCAGCCTGTGAAGACACTGATCCACATCACAGGAGGTTTGCTGGGGGACTTGTGACACTGTGGGGGACCAGGCTGGAGCAGTCTGGGCCCGAAGGTCAGCACCCCATGGAAGGGAGCTACACGGAGGCAACTGGTGAGGAGATGAAGCTCCAACAGAAAGGACTCATGGAGACATTCATGGGTGCAGCAGGGGAAGGGTGTGCAGAATGCCCCCCCCTCAGCTAAGAAGAAAAACAGCTCATGAGGAACTGACTGAAAATTCTGTTCCCCCATTCCCTGCCCCTCCCTGTGCCATGATGGGCAGGGGGGAATAAGGGAGTACAATCATGAATAAAGTTAAGTCTGCTAAGAAGAGAGGGGTGGGGAAAGGTGCTTTAAGATCTGGCTGCACTTCTCAGTATCCAACTCTGGTGTCACTGGGTGTGCAGCGTAGTGTAATAAATTAGTTTTATTTCCTTTATTCTGTGTTGAGTCTGTTTTGCCCATGACACTAATTGCAGAGTGATCTCTCCCTGTCCTTATCTTGAATCCTAAGCCCCCCAATATATATTTTCTCCCCTTTTTGACTGAAAAGGGGAGTGATAGAGCAGCTTTGGTGGGCATTTGGCCTCTAGCCAGGGCCAAACCACCGTAAGATTAAAAAACTTGTGCCTTGGTACAGTGCTGGAGAAATTTTTCTTATTTCATTAGCAACAATGCCACTGTATTTTGTTAAGCTAAACAGAGGGATACCGTAAATTAATATTGTATACAGTACAGAAAATTTAGGGGGGGTTAAGTATTAGCTAACAATGAAATAGTTAAATTCATCATTCTTTTTATGGAAAAAAATCTCGTGCATTTGAAGCATCATAATGTAAGAATTGCCATAACGAAGAATTGTTATATGATTTCATTCAACTTCTCAAGCAGGTAATTTGCAGATTTATAACCCACAAATCTTTTTTTTTTTTTTCTTTTTTCTTTTTCTCTGCAAAATGTACATTAATAGTAGATAGCAGCTATCTTTCCATCACTGACTGGAATTTTATCATGTGTACCATTCTGTGTTTTAAAGTTAACATCAAAGACTATCTGAAAAAGGTCAAGGAGCAGCTGCAGAATTTGTGTCAGTAGATGTCATCAGTAGATATTCGAGTTATGGAAGCAATAAAATACACAATGAGGTTTTGTCATTCAGACAACGTATAATATCTTGCAATGTTTATAACAATATGAAAATGCTTTCATATTTATATATATTTATACATATGTCTATAAATTATACATAGAGAGAGAGGTAGAGAGAGAGATAGATAGATATAGATATAGATATAAAATATATATAAAATTGAGGATCTGGTTGTCTGCCAGAGACCAAATCTAATACAGTGTAAAGCTAAGGAGGTGCAGATGATTGCCTGGGATGATATTTCTTTCATCTAAGCTGTATTCACATCAAACTTATTTCTGAAACGAGTCATTTCAGAATCCTGAAATAGGCATGTAGATATAGGAGCAATACCCATTTACACTACAGTTAAAGTTCATTTCAGGGTCATTCATCTAATGGTTTCTTCCTATAGGATTCTAAATTTCTGAGCTATTTTATTGGAGATGAGGTAATAGTAGAATCTTCGAAATATCAGATCAGTAAATTCTAAGTCCTAAAATATCAGATCAGTAAGTCCTCATAGTTTTCACGGCTGTGGTATAAAATACTGTAAATATTGCCATGCTATAATTGACATCCTGACATTAGTTATTGTTGTCATTAAAAAAAACTCTTAATGGCTAATCTTCATTATACATCAATGATATTTTTGACTTTAAGGCAAACATAAAAAGTTACGCCTTTTAGCAGCCACACAAGGCAAGTACTATTATGTTTAGAAGAATAAGGCAATGTTAGCATGGATCAAAACTGAACATATTAAACCACTGATTATGTAAGCAAGCCTCTATACATGCAGTTTCTTTAAAATATTCTAAAAATATTGTGATCAAACTTGTAGAACAATCTCATTTTCTTTTAACCTTAACAAGTTCAGGTTCTTCTAATCAGTGCTAGACAACTTTTATATTTATACTAGACACTATAAACATATTTGAATGTTATTTCAGATAACAGTAACCCTTTTATCTACTGACTACTTTAGAAACCCCATAATTACTTGAGTCTGTATTTCATTGCAATATCAAAGAGGTATAATTATGTCCAACCAGTAACAGGAAAATGCTGAAGCCATTATAAACATATCTATAGTAAACAGGATAACCCGTTGCACTACAATCTACTCATGAAGAATCTAAGATTTCTAAGAGTCTTAATAGTGTTGGTGGTACAGGAACAGTCTCCAGCATTACTGTTTTGAAACAAACTATCTTGCTTAATCTAGCATTTCTTCTTTGCATTTTTAACACTAATATAATGTTCTGATGTAACATTCACTAACAGGTACTCTTTTTCTGGCCTTGTTTAAAACTTCATATTTAAACATGACCTCTTCTTAACTGTGGTTTTCACTCTTTTACTATATTCTCAACACTTATGAAGTATTTAAATATACAAAGAGACAAATAAACATGCAAGTTGTGGTCTTTTAATCTTGTCTGGCTTCCAGGTGCCTAGAAAACACAGAATCACAGAATCACAGAATCGTAGGGGTTGGAAGGGACCTCAAGAGATCATCGGGTCTAACCCCGCTGCCAAAGCAGGTTCTTTAGGACAGATCACACAGGTAGGTGTCCAGACTGGACGTGAATATTTCCAGAGATGGAGACTCCACAACCCCCTGGGCAGCCTGTCCCAGTGCTCTGTCACGCTTACTGTGAAAAAGTTCTTCCGCATATTGGTGCAGAACTTCCTATGCTCCAATTTGAAGCCATTGCCCCTTACCTTATCTCCTCAGACAACTGAAAAGACGTTGGCCATTTCACCCTGTGTCCCAAACTTCAGACATTTATAAACATTATTAAGATCCCCTCTCAGTGTTCTTTTCTCAAAGCTGAACAGCCCCGGTTCTTTCAGCCTATCCTCGTAGAGGAGATTCTCTAGACCTTTAATCATCTTTGTAGCCCTCCACTGGACTCTCTCCAGGAGATCCCTGTCTTTTTTATACCAGGGAGCCCAAAACTGGATAGAATACTCGAGATGGGGCCTGAGCAGGGCAGAGTAGAGGGGGAGGATCACTTCCTTTGACCTGCTGGCCACGCTCCTTTTGATGCACCCCAAGATCCCGTTGGCCTTATTTCACTCAAAGCCACTCTATCACTGCACATCAGCAGGACAGGAGAAGAAAATGGGATGAAAAATCTCATTGGCTAAGGACAGGAAGATCACTCACTAATTACCATCATGTGCAAACAAGACTCAACCTGGGGAATATTATTTTATTGCCAATTAAAAATAGAGTACAATGGTGAGAAATAAGAACAAATCTAAATGTGCCTTCCTTCTGCCCCCTTCTTCCTAGTCTGAACTTTCCTTCTTTGTTGCTGACTCTCCTGCCTCCTCCTCTCCATCAAGGGGCACAGGGAGTGGGGGTTGCAGTCAGTTTGTAACACTTTGTCTCTCCTGCTCCTTCCTCCTCATGCTCTTTCCATGCTCCAGTGTCAAGACTCTCCAATGGGAGTCAGTCCTTCATGACCTTCTCCGATGTGTGTCTTTCCATGGCTGCAGTTCTTCAGAACAGACTGCTCTAGGGTGGGTCCCCCACAGAAGCACAAGTCCTGCCATCCAACCTGCTCCAGTGTGGGCTTCTCTCTCCATGGAGGACAGGTCCTGCCAGGAGCCTGCTCCTGCATAGGCTCTTCATGGGTCAAAGTTTTCTTCAGGACACACCCATCTGTTGTGATGTCGGGTCCTCCATGGGTTGCAGGTGGGTATCTGCTCCACCATTAACTTCCATAGGCTGCAGGGCAACAGCCTGCCTCATCATGGTCTTCACTATGGTCTGCAGTGGAATCTCTGCACCAGCATCTGGAGCACCATCTCATCGTCCTTCTTCACTGACCTGGGTATCTGCAGTATTGTTTCTCTCACATCTTCTCACTCACTTTCCTGAGCTGCTGTTGCACAGCAATTTTTATCATTTCTTAAATATGTTATGCCAGAAGTGCCACCAGCTCAGCTGTTCCTGTAGTGGGTCTCTTTGGGAGCCAGCTAGAACTGGGTCTGTCTGACATTGAGACAGCTCTTGATCACTTCTCACAGAAGTCACCCCTGTAGTCCCCCACTACCAAAACCTTACCATGTAAATGTAATACATAAGAATTAATCAAATCAAATTGAAACACGTATGAACTGAAATATTTTACTGAACCAGCAGAGATTCAAGCTATGAACTATGCTTCATCCCCAAATATTAAAACTGTGTCTGCTTATACATTTTTTATCAATTAGGGTTTGTAAGAGTTTTCTTGCTACAGCAATAGGCTATCTTGTCATATGTATAATTTCAGAAAGTTATTCCAACATAACTTTTTTCAAACCTTTTATTTGAAATATTGGAGGCAAGACTTCTGACTAAAGATGGAGTTTGTTTTAATTACAAGTGGAGTTAATACACATGGAATAACTTATCTCCTAAGTACTCTGACAGAAACAAAAACAAGCCTAACAACTGCACCTCCTTGGTACAAGAGAGATAAGCAGCTACTGGAAAGAATCCAGTGAAGGGGCACTAAGATGATTAAGAGACTGGAACATGTCTTGTAAAAGGAAAGGTTGAGAGCTGGGCTTGCTTAACCTGGAGAAGAGAAGGCTTAGGGGGATCTTAATGTGTATAAACATTGGAAAAGATGATGTAAAGAAGATGGAATCAAATTCTTTCCAATGGTGCCCAGTGAGAGGACCAGATGCAATGGGCACAAGCTGAAACACAGGAGGTTCCATCTGAAAATCAGGAAGCATTTTTTCACTGAGGGTGACAGAGTACTAGCACTGGTTGCCCAGCAACATGGAGGCACCATATCTGGACATCTTCAAAGACTGTCTGGGCAACTGCCTCTCTGTATCCCTGCTTGGGCAGGGGAGTTTAGCTAGATGATCTAACCTCGATCATTCTGTAACTCTGTGAATCACACTGTGAACCAGAAACAAAGCCTTTCTTTCATTTCTTAATTTTCTGGACTCAGCTTTTTATTCAAAGTTGTTTAAAAGCAAAACCTGGAAATTTGTATGTAAAATGATAGTGAGGAATTTTTTTCTTTTTTTTTAATAGTCTAGTGAAAAATTCTTTTGGTTGAACCAAAGTTCTAAGGTTTAAAAGATATCATTTTATCACCGTATTGTGAACTTGCAGAGATGGACGAGGAAGGCAGCATTCAGACACAAAATATCTCTGCCCAAGTGTAATCTGTAACACCCTTGAAGTCATAAATATCTTAATTGTGCAGTTGTCTACAATTTTCCAGTATGCACATACCATTTTGTGAAGTTAAAGTTCTGCTTCTACCCTTGGTAGAATGTATAAAATCTTATTCTACTTTTTTGCTGTGTAGACATGCCTTTTCTGTATTTAAGCAAGGAAAACATTTTATGTATGGCCAAAAAGGTCTTAAATTAATTCTACATAACAACTCAGTGTTTCAATCCATTTAGAGCACTTGTTCAAATCATAAAAGATGCATTTAATTTCCACAAATAGTGCAATATTAAATATCTACTGCCACATTTGACAGAACTTTCTCTAACAAAATTCACTTTCTCTTTGCACAATTCTATTTTTCGCACTAAGTTTTTGATTTTAAAAAAATAAAATAAAGTTTCCATGGGGCAGAAAAAATACTTAAAATTTTAATTTTGAACTTTTTGCCCATCTGCAAGACAGAGACTGCATCTTATTTCAAGGAGTCTTCCATTTTTTATGATCTATAAATTGGGTAAATTGGATTAGCAGTGTTTAGACCATTGACAAAATAAACCAACAATCCTCTGTCCCCCACTGAACACATTTACTTTTTTCATTATAAATATTCTAATTACTTGGTTAAATACCATGTAATCATAGAATCATAGAATGTTTTAGCTGGAAGAGACCTTAAAGGTTTTCTGTTTCCAATCTCCCTGCTATAGGGACACTCTCCACTAGACCAGATTGTCCAAAGCCCCATCCAACCTGGCCTTGAACACTGCCAGGGGGTGAGCAGCTACAGTTTCTCTGGGAAACCTGTGCCGGTTCCTCATCACCTTCACAGCGAGTAATTGCTTCCTAACTTCTAATATAAACTACCCTCCTTCAGGTTAACCCCATTATTTATCCTATCACTAAAGGCCCTTACAAACAGTCCCTTTCCAAACTTTCTTGTAGGCCCCTTCAGATATTGGAAGGCTGCTCTAAGACCTCCCTGGAGGAGAGGTTTCTCCTCCAGGCTGAACAATCTCAACTGTCTCAGTCCATCTGAGGTGCTCCAGCCCCCTGATCATCTTTGTGGCTGTTCTCTGTACTTCCAGTAACAGGAAGACATCCTTCCTATATTGGGGACCCCAAAACTGGACGCAGTTCTCCAAATGGGGTCTCATGAGAACACAAAAAAAATACGCTTTTCTTATTCTAAAGTGAAACATAGTGATGGCTTTGACACAGGATTGGAGAGCCAAATGCACCAAAATAGCTAAATGGTTTCTAAAGTCTAATCATGTTTTCACTGACTCCTTTGGGTTCCTGATTAATAAATTCAGGTGTAAAGGAGAGGACCTTCTAGGCTTCTCTGATAAATTAATAGAGTTTGATGCAGATGGCAATAGAAGACAGGAATTAGGAGGTAGAATATACCCTGTAGCAGCAAACACAGATGTTGATAGTACTTTATAAAACTGTCCTGAGCTATAGAGATAATTTTTATTTTATTACATGTAAACATGTCCATTACACTCATTTCAGATAAAATGATACACTTGGAAATAGAATATATCCATTGCTTCCAGGTGCCTAGATCCTGAATTTAAAGACAACTGGTATCATGGCTTCACTGCTCTATTTTGACTCATCTGGCATTATCAGAACTCCTAGTACTTTTGGTTCAAAGTGTAACTATAAAGTATATGGGATTTTAATACAGTAGTTCAGACAACAAAATAGATTATGCAACTTTAGAACAAACCTTCATGACATAAAGTCTTATACACAAAACAGATTACTCATTATATCACAATATTAGTGGACACATGACATTGCTTCATACCATTGGGTAGTTGTTTCTGGGAATTCTTCGAGACAATCACATGAAAACACTATGACATCTACTTAGCATACAAAAAGCAAAACAGTCTTAGAAGAAACAACAGGTTTTAACATCTGTCCATGCACATATTATATCAGCCATTTCTTAAAATAACTGCAATGCACTAAGCACAGATGCTGGTCTATAGAGAGAAATCATATTAGTGAAAGATCCCATAGTCTACATGTGCTTTTTTTGTTTGTTTTGTTTAAAGCAAAGCCAGAATTTTAAACTTACCTTATTAGCATTGATAGCTGTGATAACCCACACACATTGAGCATTGCTGTCATACTGGAATGGAAAATTGGGTGATGTGAAAGTGCCTCCAGGTCCCTGAAGATTGGATCCACAAGTCTTGACTGAGAAAAAAAAATCACCTTTTAATTCACATACAAAATTAATGTATCAGATTCATAGATGCTGGTCTAACATATTAAACAAGCTGAGGAGGATTAAAAGACCACTGACGAAAAACAGAACCACCTCACACAAGTAAAACACACTTTCTCTTGTGTCTGACCTCATAATCTTTAAAATAATTTAATTGTTTTGACTAAAAGAAGAGTAATGACAGTAAGGGAAATGGCTCTATTTATTTATAAGGGAACACTTCAAGAGGTACTCTTATGTCATTAATTTCACAAATGTCCTGAAAGACAATAGTTTATATTCTTTAACACATCTGATAATGGCCCAGGTCACAAAATAATTCAATGACAAGCCCAGAATCTATAAAGCATGAGTCCAGAATGAGGAATTATGTCACCCAACTTTCAGGACTGCCTGGGGATACCATGTTCCCAGGAGGTTCTCTGTTTAAATTATCTCTGTGTCTCTATTTAATCTCTAGATTAAAGAAGCATCTGAACATCGCACTGAGTCAGATTCTCAGATTTTGTGGTTTCTTTACCTAGTAATTTGTATCTGCCTCTGTATTTTGCCCTTCAATATTCCCAATTTTGCTTTTATCCTATTGCCTATTGCTTTATCTCAGTTAAGTATCACAGGTTCGCTTGTATCTGCTTATGATTTTGTGTGAAACACATGAAGATTTGTTCTTGATTGCTGCAATTTTTAAAGTGTGTCAGTGTACATGCCATGTAGTATATACTTTTTTTAAAAAAAAAATTTTAAGAAATCTCTCAGAGATATAGCAAGTGGTCTACACAAAATTTTAATTAAACTGTATTTATTAAAAATTACAAATACTTCCTAAAGCTTTTAAGACATTCTTTGACAACTCTTCTGAATTCAAGTAGCTGTTCACAAGACAGTTAGCCTAAGTTTGCACTGCCTGTCTGTGATGAATCTTGCAAGACTGCAAAAAAGTGAAGTAGATGAAAAAAATATTTTCATTGGATTTTGAAAGTACTGCCTCAGACAATTGATACATGCAGCTTTTCACATGAGTAAGTCTATTTAGCATGAGAGGAGTTTAGAGATAAGCTGAAAGTTGCAAAATTTGGGGGAAGAGAAAAAAAGTTACTACCATAATTTAACAGCTTTTCTTCTTTTCCTGGATTTCTTGAATCTGTCTTATTTTAAGGATTACTACTTATTTTAAGGATTTGAGAAACCTGATGTTCAATCTTGATATTGGTTTGTCATCACCTGCATGCGTGACTAGCTACCTGTTTCCAATATACAGTGAACAATCAAGTTCCACAGGCATTCAGATCATTCAGATTCATTCACCATGAATTTATCCTTCTGACATAAGTAGCCTCTCTGAATATTGACATATTTGAGGCCTAAGTCTGTCAAAATTCATTGGTTACTATTTCAAGTCAAGATTGTGGCACTAGGACCCAGCTTCAAATCATTAGTTGAAATCTGAGCAGCTGTGTTTTGAAGAAATTGAAATATTGAAAGTGTGAATATCAGGAAATTAATCATTATTACTAACAAAAAAAAATCTGTTTCTTTCCAGCTTACTCTTGTGTCTTTGGAGGTTTCTGTCCTGGCTTTGGTTCATTATTATTCAGCAAGAATTTACTTTCTTTTATGGAACTGATCTGAAAGCATGAATTAGATTGCTATTCTTATGCAGATAATTCATGTTTTTCAAGATTAGTTCTGAATGTGCTACTCAGTGTTCTATACAGTATTTGGAAATATAGAGTATAGAGGCATATGTCTATTATCTTCAAAAAGAAACATTAAATTTATACTCACAACGTAATGTGACAGATGCATACTGAGTTCATTCAATTACTTTGCTTAATTATGGTAGCAAGAGTTGCGGGGAACACAAGCATGAAAGTGACAAAATTTGACCCTTAATATTTTTAATAGAATAGAAACTTTACTAAACCTCTCCAGAAGCAAATTATAATGCACCAATATGTATGATCTACCACTCAGAGTTAATAAGGTTTATATATGTTGAAGTCACTACATTTATTTGAAGAGAAAATTTAAATTTTCTTACAGTACCAGATCTGGGACACAGAAATCAGTAAATTGGTGGAAGTTATTCCATTACTCCACTCTGTGCTTCAGAAAGTGTTATAAGTTTTGATATTAACTTCAGAAACCAACATTATTTCATATTTTATATTAGTATGAAGAATGGAAAAAACAAACACATGACCAGCATGGCAAACAGTTCAGCTAAATGAAGATGATACATACTGAGATGCAATTATGAAGTTTGCACAAAAAATGTGTAGGGCAGTGACTCCATAGTCGTAACTGGTGGGTATAGAAAAATACTGTGATCAAAGGTGGAAAGGAAAAAAAACTCCTTATGGAGTAGGATTTATTTTCTGACCTATATATTTTGTGTAGGTGAAATTTAACCTCTCTATATATATTAAATTTATTGAAAATATAGAACAATAGTTGATTTACATATCTATGGAGATTTACATATCCATAAGAGACAAAAATCTGTTGTATCAATTTAAAGACTAATATAACTTTTTAAATTAAAAGGTCTTGGTACAGGTTTTTCCTTTGCAAAATACATATCCTCTCTTCTCACACTCAAAATGTCTAGCTTCCTGAGGTGTCTACTTCTCTATTTCCCTTTTCTGAACGCTTTTGTGAAAGATAGAAACTTACTCTACTGTGCTTTCTAACTGCCAGAAAAAATGTAAAAATCACAAAGTTAATGCAAGCCTACGCTGAGAAATCATGAATAACAATTATGAATATGGAAGTATGACATGCAAACTCTAAAGGAGAATAAC
>VZTU01005175.1:0-17444 GCA_013400835.1 Zapornia atra | reverse complement strand
GTTTAGGGTGTTTTCCCCAATAGCTGATCATCAATCATGTGTGAGAGTAAGTACACAAGAGTATCCAAGAGTGACACAAGGCTAGTGAAGCTTGTCAGAGCTTGAATAAGGCATGATGAGGAGGTCTGTGTGAGGCTTACATGTAAGCAGTGTGGCTGGGGAATGGAGGTTTGTGCCTTCCCCCAGGGAAGAGCTGCAGCCCCACAAGGCTGAGGTGCAGGAGGGGTGAAACCTCTGCTCTGGGGTCCTCACCCCCAACTCCCTCTGCCCTCACAGGAGGAGCTGTCCAATGTCAATCTCACCAAGTTCCGCAAGATCCAGCATGAGCTGGAGGAAGCTGAGGAGCGGGCTGACATTGCTGAGTCCCAGGTCAACAAGCTGCGGGCAAAGAGCCGGGAGTTTCACAGCAAGAAGATAGAAGAGGAAGAGTGAGGATGTCCTGAGGCAGCCAAGTGACCTGAGGGATGCACAAAGTGTGAACCTCTTGGTCGCTTTCTTCTGCAATGAGCCTTTGTAACCCTGTTAATGTCTAGAGATTAAAGAATGTAGATTCCTTTGCATACACAGCAGAAACAGTGGGTGTTTGTTGTTACAACTCAATTCTGCAGTTACACACAATTGAGGTATTTCCAAATGAAACTATTTTATTGTATCTATTGGGTAGCAGTACAGTTTTAGTTCTCACATCTCCAGTATTTCCTTACTGTGTCTTATTACATTACAAGGTAGGGCATAACATTAATTTATTCACATACTGACAAGAAGAGAGGATCAGGACAGGAGGAGGATGCTGCCCTGGGAGAACAATAATGTTTCTGCTTTAAGGAATCCTTTTCCTAATTGGGTGCAGTATACATTCTCACAAGTTTGATTCATAGGCAAGCTTCCCCTAAGAAAATTCTGGAGCCTCAAATGCATCTTATGCAAGGACTAGAGGTCCTGTCTCTCTTTTTGACAAGGCAGGTGAAGGCCAGGAACTCCAGAGAGATGCTTTTTATTCAGAAAAATTAAAGATCTGGCAGAATTTCTTTTTATGGAAGAAGTTATTAACAATCAGTTCTACAACAAAATGAAGAACATAGTTGAATAAGAAGATATTGTAGTTCTTACTTTCTCTGTTAGACGGAAGAACCAACATTAAGAGACAACGTTCCTGTTCTAAATGAAATGGAGACTGACAGATTGGTAGATGTTAAGTCTGAACAAGTGGTCTCACCATGGTAAAAACCCAGACTAATGGCACTTGCAGACCCACAAGAAAAGCCTGGGAACTGCTGCAGTACTATACAGTGTTTTACAGTGCTGAAATATTAATATAAGACTTACGTGCTAAAGAATAATGTGGAACAAAACCCAAAAAATGCAAAAAGCTGAAGGAAGTGGTTTTACTCATTTAAAATACAATGCAAAGTGAGAATAATTATGGGAATATTACAGATTTAAATATATCATTTAATCGAGCCATTTTCAGAAGAAAACCCCAGAGGTCATCATGCCATACTTTGTCTTACCTGTCTGTGGCAATGGATGAGTTGAACTGTAGATACTAACTGCGTCCTGCTTGGGCAGAGAAGACACAAGTTATCTACACAATGTGTGCTGGTCTGAAGTCTTAAGCAAATCACAGCCTGTTTGCTGCAAGGAAAGAAGCAGGACTTGGAACACAAAACAGCCATTCTGGCAGCACTGTACATTAGTGCATCACATACTAAGAGCAGAATCTGCAAGGAGATCAGGAGTGGTAAAGGACAATTGGCTCTCTTTCACTACAGGGACATTTATGGCTCCCTTGAGGGTCCTGCCTAGCTCTACACCACCGCCTTTCCAGGGAGTATTCCAGAAACTGTGAAGCTGCTTGGGAAGGGAGCTGGAGCTGTTGGAGAGGAGGTGGAGAAGAGGCAGCAGGAAGGAAGCCTTTTGCAACTAACTGCAGTGTCAGAGTGTTGGCAGCAGCAGCATTCAGATTTAGGAGAGCCTCCTTCTCCCAAGCACACTGAGGTTTACACCAAAGGAATTCTCCCATGTTATAATTAAATATGGAAGAACTTTGATAGGCAGCAGCTAAATCTTTTTAAGGAAAAGATGACACCCTGTGCTGACTCCTGTGTCACTGTAAGTGATGCTCCTGAGAGACAGCATCTTTATGCTTGAAGCTGTGAAAGCTGCATCAATGCCAGGGATATCTGGGCACCAAAGCAGGGAATCCACCCCTCTCCTTTCCCTCCTCCTACAGTATGCTCTTAAGAAATAGGCAGGAGGCTTTCTCACCTTTGCTTCCACACACTGAAAGGAGGCAGATGGATTTTGTTTGTAGTAAAGCACACATTTCTTTAATCAAATAAACAAAGAAACCATCCCAAAAGCTTGATTCCAAAGCCAGTGTGCTGCCACGGTGGCTCAGTACGAGTGAGGAGAAGTATTTCTACCTCTGTGGGGACCTTTTCAAACCTGCTGATGGACTAGCAACTACCACAACAGCTCTGAGGGCCATATTTTGATGCCTAAAACTCCTGTTTCCCTTGGGCAATATTACAATGATCATCTAAAATGAACAAGCTGGTCTGACTGTGAAAGGATCGTGGTGCAGTTGAAGCCAATGAAAACGTTTGGCTCACCTCTCCCTCTCAGAAATTATGGCATGAGAATTTCTTACCAAAAGCTCAATTGATGAAAGGTAACATTGTGGGTTCCTTAAACGACATCCTCTTGGTCTGATTGCCTGCTTCAAACTCTGTGTGTGGGAAATGGAGAGAAGTCCCACACATGGCACTGGGCTGATGTGGCCTTGCCACCAGCTGTCCCAGAAAGCACCATCTTGGAGTCAGAGTGGACTATTAATGGGAGGGGTAAGGAAAACTAATTTCTCCTCACTTTGCCATTTGCTGGAGGACACGAGTCATTTTGCATTGACACACTATTTCTGGAGTCAGCCTGCCAGTGACCTGAGAAGTGCTGATGCAAAGGTAACTGATCTTGGGGAAAACATGGGTCCATAACAAGTATGAGGGAACATCTCTAAGAGAAGGTTTAAAATAGATGCAGCAGATGAGCTCCACTAGAGCTGCTGGTTCTCTGACCTTAAACAGCTTGGGCATGAAAGAGTGTGTGTTGAGCTGCCCGAGCACAGCAGAATCAGACCTGTAAGAGGCACTAACACATGGAGAAAGTATTTCTGACCTGCATAAAGAAGTTCTCTGCAGAGATTCTTGCCAACAGTGCTGGATCCAGCTTTCCTAAGTACTTACTGACCATGTGTTCAGGCCACAGAACCATTGTCTTGATCAAGGAGGAAGGAATCAAATGCACATTATTAAGCTGTCGGTACCTCAGCCTGCACTGAACGCTGCTGCTTTAATCAGCTGTGGGAGCATTTCCTGCTTACAGCATTAGCTGTCTCCAAGCAGCTAGGGCATGGTGCATGTTGCTGCTGTTCCTAGGTTCAGGTGTGAAAAGAAGAACACAGGGATGTAGGGAACTCACTTAAGAGCAACTGTAACAACTGCAGCTGCATTCCAGGAAGAGAATCCACACTGCTCCTGTGAACCCATTGCTCGTCCATCTATCTCATGCCCGTTGCTTAGTACCTCAGTACTTGTCTTGCTGGGTGGGAAAGACATCTGTTTTCTGAACCACTGCTTTGCTCAGTCAGGGCAGCAGGGCAATCATATCCCAGGAACTACATCAGAAATCCTGTCTGAGCTAAGGAGGAACTGAAATTTACATTTTAATGACGACAAATGCAATCCTGAACTGCATCCATAAGTGTGTTACTGGCAGAGTTGGAGATGAGATCATCCCACTCCAGTTAACATTTGCAGGCTACAATTCAAAACAGACATGGTTAGGCTGACAGTGGTTCAAAAGAAGACCACAAAGATGATCAAACTACTGTAGAATCTGACCTGTGAGGAAAGACTGAATTACTTAGGTCCTCTCTCCTCTTATGGAGAGATTTCTCAGACACCTCATCACAGTTTTCTAGGACTTAAAGGGTGCTATGAAGAGGTCAGAGATTCTTTCCTCTCAAAAAGTCACATGGAGAAGAGAAGGGCTAATGAGTGTAAGTTGCACTGGGAAAGGCTTCATCTTGATGTAAGAAAGAAATTCTTACTGTAAGAACATTCACTAGAACACCTCCCCAAGGAAATATGTGCAGTCTCTAGCACTGGAGGTTTCCACAGTGTGAATGGACAGGATGCTAGATAATCTCATCCAGGTTCTCTTTCCCATGCAAGGGTAATCTTTTGAGGTCTCTTCCAACCTGGGTTGTTTTATAATTCTATAATTTTGTAGGTTTTTTAAATAAAGACATGTAATGCCTGTTTAATTTCTGTTTATATCTTCAAAAGAATCAGGCTTGAAAATGAATCTGATATACTTCCATAAAAAATCTTTCATTTTCTACTGTAGGTGAATACTTCATCATTCAATACTGTGGTGTTACCTCATCATCTGCTCTCACTACAACCTGCTTGGCTGTTGGTTTTAATATTGAAATCTTAACACAGATTTCTCTCATTTCTGCTTCATTCTCCAACATCTCAGGCATATCCAGAAACCTTCTTCCCATCAACTTCTCAGTCTTTCTACCCTACTCATCTTCTGCATAACCAGAGCTCCAGTGTGCAGGAAAAAATATCCTTTATATCATCCTCATCTTATTCAAAACACTGCTCAGATGTCATCCTCTCAGGTTTGCTGGGATGGTAGGAGGAGAATAATTAGCCAGCTCTGACGCACTTTCATGCACTGCTTATCCTTACATCCCAGGTCATGGTTTTCACCTTCCTATCTAAGGCTCTGTGAAATAATACATTCCCTTAATTGCAGGTTTTCTGTCACCAACTTTTCAGGAAGGCACTTGAAAGCCAGACTTAAAAAAGGATGCCATCAACTTTACAACCATGCAACTTCCAACATTCCATGCCAGGAGAAGTAACCACTTTGTTTTCCATTAATTAAAGCAAAATCGCAAGCGTACCAAGCACTGAGAGTAGAGGGACAGGACTTGGGGAGAGAAAAGCCAGCTATTCATACAAGAAACCCTCCCAACACCTCTCCCCGGGTTTCACCAGCAGCACTAACCTGGGGCTTATGCTCTAGCACTGTGAACTTTAGCTTGCATCTCGCATCCCTACAATGAACATGCTGAGCTGCTCTTCATTTCAGAAGACAAATTCAAGACCACCAATCAGTTCTGATCATTAGCATCTTTCTTCCAGAGGACAGTTCCTGTTTCCCACTTTTTTTCACTACACCAGCATGGAATTCTCTATTAGGGATGTCACAGCAGATCTGTCACACATATTTCCTTACCCAGTGACACGTCGTTCCAGCCAGGACGGTAAAATAGAGCCTGCAAGAAATGAAAAATCATTTCC
The DNA here is from genome assembly GCA_013400835.1 of Zapornia atra. Taxonomy (NCBI): domain Eukaryota; kingdom Metazoa; phylum Chordata; class Aves; order Gruiformes; family Rallidae; genus Zapornia; species Zapornia atra. Next base: position 12,063 of record VZTU01005175.1, on the reverse strand, counting down.
TCACTTTTATATGACCTAATTCTTATTGATTTACATATGTGAAGTATGTCCTTACCATTGCCACAGTCCAGTACTCAGCTGCATCTTGGCAGAAGGGCAGGGATGAGAAGTTTTGCTCTGGTACATTAGAGAATTGGCATTTCTTTTTGGCTTGTGCTGCCATTCCTAGAACTTCTCATTTTACACAGAGGGCAGCAGAAATGCTGCTGCAGCAGAGGCTGGGTATTCCCTGTCAGACAGTTAATCTGGGGCCACAGGGTGCACTGATGCCTCCAGCATGCCTGAAAGCATGGCTGACAAACAGCCTTTGCAAGTTGCAAATCTCATAGGGAACCTTTTTGAATAAAATAATCTGGTGTAGCAGAAAATACAACTGGGTTTTGTAACTCTGTTTAACTGGAAATAATTCATGTGTGTTACATGTGAGCTTTTCAATGTATATAGATATGTCTCTGCACACCTGAGTGTTTCATTTCTGACAGCTTCAATATTAACCTTGAATCCATTGTTGAGACTTATCCCATTAACCACATCATTGGTACTAATCTGTTCCAGTGAGACAAAGTTTCTAAAAGTTTATCCAAATGGTCTCATATCAAGCATTAATATATCTCTATATGTTTATATGTCTTTTACAAGCCTTTTATGAGCATAAAGCATGCAGGGAAGAATGCATATGAAACAGTAACTTCTGCAAAGAGCACTAAAGGAAAACGAGCTGAAAGGCTAAAAAAACTTGTGCTGGTTTTTACTGCAGAAGGGAGTAAGTTTCCAGAAAGAACATCTCTTAGCTATTAATAGAGAAAATAATGAGGAACTCTATTAATTAAGATCTCCATTGGATGGTTCAGGTTGTAGTTTAAAACACCTCTGGTGCAGGAGATTTTGTATACCCAGGTTATTTTAAAATACAGCCAAGTAGATTGAAATGTTGTGGAAGTTACCTGATTTTTAAAATCATGCTTAGTACCAAGAGAACAAAATGTTGTACTTGTAGTATTAGACATTCAACATTTCCTGATTGTGGGGAAGTATATTTGTCAGGCTGACATGTGCATGAGACAAATTGGGGGGAAACACAATAAGAACAGAATTTGGAAATTCAAGCCATGGCTCACAATACATTTGACTTCAAGACAATCAACAGGACCATGGCTAAGAATGACCTAGTCAATACAGTATGATTAGATTTTTGAAACATATATGCATACTCCCAGATGACATGGGTAAAAGCTGCTTTGACTAGAAAGGATGTTTACATTGTGAATTAAGGCACAGGACACAAACCAGGGTCCCACAGAGAGGCGAGTTAGGCCAACTGAATTTTTCAAGAATTTCATTTAGAAATTATTCCTCTTTAGCAGGACATACTCCTACATTCCAGCACTGTTGCTTTGTCCTTGTAAGTAAAGGAAAGGGCCTTTGTTATTTCATATGGCCTTTGTTCATTATAGAAAAATCCATGGATGAGGCAACGAGTTAGAATAGCTGAGCTTCAAATGAGCCAGAGCAGCTGCCCTGTCCTGCCATGCCTGTCACCACCAGCCAACACACACAGGTGTTGGTAGGTTCCCCTTGGGACCAGTACCTGGCACAGGGGCCATCCCATGGAGATCCTAGAGTCCACGTGCTGCTGTTCCAGTGCCAGGGTCAGCTCTGCTCCCTGTGAGGGAAGAGGCTGCTCTGCACAAGCAGATCTCAGAGCACAAGCAGTGTCAGATGCAGCCACTGTGCATGGCTCTGGGCAGAGCCTGTACCTGGAAGGCAAAGCACTCCATGCATTCATGAGTGGATGGAAACCTGCTAGAGCCAGGATTAGCTGGGATCCTCCTCTTGTCAGGGCAAGGCAGCTTGTGCTATTCCTGCTGGTACTGGCTCTGAGCTGCTGTTTGTTTTGAATTTGGCAAGGCACCAATGTGAAGTGCATGGGACAGAGAGCCCAGGGAGGAGGAAACACCCCACAGGATTGCTTTGTAAGGCTCTGTTGGACCTGAAAGGAAGCAGGTGGCCTGTCAGTGCCTCTTGGGCCCAGAAGTGAGGAGCAACTCTAGATGAGGGACACTAAGCTGGCACATCATGGAGAGAATTGGAGCTGAATGATTGGGCCTGATGGCAGACCTGAGACATGTTCAACTGCTTTGCTAGTGCCCCATCAGACAGAGGCAGGAATGAGAATGGTGGCATGAATGTGTGGGAGCTGGGCAGACATGGTCACCCTGCAATCTGGAGCTGAGCAGGGGCTTGATAAGCAGCTTCTGTATGGGGACAGTTGAAACTCAAGGATGGTTTGTCCTTCCAGTAGATTTGGCTGAGATTTATACAAGAACCTGACAACTCAAGCTCAGAAATACTCTGCCCTGCTATCCTTGTAGTTTCCAAAAGTGAGCTGATGCACTCAGCATCATCTTGCCTCTTTGGGAAGCCTGCAGCACTCCTGTGATGTCTTGTGAACCTGAAGGTTAAGATGGAACTGATAAGTTGCATTTCTGCTGTCCCTGGCCCACAACTTGTCCTGAATTTTACAAAATGGTTTGGGTGAACTATTATAATGTCATTCCAATACAAAACCACACCTCCATCTCAAAGCCTACCTGCCTCCAAGGTGCAACCCCTCCCCATGGAGCATGTGCTCTGAATTTTGTTAATCTGTACCTTTAAACACAAGGTGAGAGAATTTTACACCAATCACAATAAAGGTATGTCTGACTGGAGTCCCTCAAGCTCCACCTTAGAGATAAGACATGACATAAAAAATAGACCAAAATCCAAGATGTGTTAGGGAAGACACCCTTGTGCATCACCCTGATCCCTGGGACCAGCCAGTGGGCTGAGCTTCTCTTCCTCCCCCATCAGGATGCCTTTGGTCATGCCAAGTGTCTCCTGGGGAACAGAAATATCTTAGAGTTATTGTGGATGTTTAATGTGTTAGCAGTATTTACTAATATTTTGCAGTGAGTTTATCTCCTGTAATCCAAAGAAGCTATGTATCTGTTGCTTAAATAAAAATACACTTTTGGTTTAGCCAGCTGTGTTAGTTCCCATTGAACATGAGCAAACTCCTTTAAGACAGCTGTGGTAGATCAAGAAATGCAATTAGGCTGAAGGTGTATTTTGTTAATTGTGAATCTGAATGTAACAGTTCAGTGCATGGAACATGACCAGACTTACAACAACAGAGTGGGCACATCACCACCCTCAACACAACACCACTGGGCCTTGTGGGAGCCTTAAAACAGTAACACTGCTAGATAGAACCCTTCATCTTCATGTCAGTCAAATATCCATGTTCTTCACTGTGCTGAAAGTTTGTAACTCTGCTTTTTCTTTATTTTTTTCCCAGGTCACAAAACAGGGAACTTTGCTATGGAATGCATTATGTTTTGCACCAGAGTGACATACAACTGGTATACAACTACCAGCTCCAGGAAATGGACAAATTCATAGAATAAAAAGTAGTTTTAGAAGTAAAATACAAAGACACTGGCACTGGCACAGAAAGTCTCCAAGCAACAGATCAGTGGGGCTGTGGAAGTATTCTCATCAAGATCGATATAGAGTTGCTATGTTCATACATTCTAACTGGGATTCTCCTGGTGGCAAGTGTCAAGAGACAAGATGCTGGGCTAGGAAGATCTTGATCCAGATATTCTTATGTTCATTTTCATAACAGGAGCAACCACAAGGACTCAGATGTGATGGGGAATGTTTCACAGGGTCAGAGAGAGGTATTCTAGAGACATTTCCACTGCCACCATTCTAGCTGCACTAAAATATGTCCTTTCACTCTGATGCATTTCAAGAATCACAGAGCTTGGGGGAGCAGCAGTTATACCCTACATCTGGCAGAAAATGAGGCAGCTGCTTGATCTGACTCTTGATGGCAATTGGCTCTAAGTGGCCCTGCTTGTACAGAGAGCTTGGACCAGAAGACCTCAAGAAGTCCCTTCCAACCTCAGCCATTCTGTCACTCTGTAATTCTGTGATCTTCATCTCAAGAAGGATCTATTTTCAGTGTGCTTGAATCCCCTGTTCTCCATAGGGAATATCAGTACTCCATAGGGAATATCAGTACTCCAGTGCTTTGCCCAAGCCACATTGCTATGCAGGAGAGTCTGTATCCAGAAATGGCTTTACATCTACCTCTTCTCTTTCAGCTGTGCTGGGCTTTGCTTCCAGTGTTGATGGAGTCCAGCCCTGCAGACATGGATGGAAACAAGAATGGCAGAAAAATGATGGCTGGCAGAAAGCATTTCATTTCTCTTTGTGCTTCAAAGATCATTTCACTTGTTATATGTTTTCCATAATAGAGGCTGACACTTGTTTAGCTACCCTTTCCCTAGGTACATTGTATAGATATGGTAAGTCAAGTGCTTTCCCTGTGCTACCCCACTGTACCCAATCAAATCATATAAGTATGGAAACAGGAACAGGCAGTAGTAGTTACATTTCAGTGTAGTAAGAGTGCAAACTCCTCTTAAAAGTTCAGTAGCATTTAACTCCTTCAGTTAACAGAACTGAAAGACTGAAGGAAACATTGCTCAAAGGAATGCATCAGTTTTAAGGGGTAAATGTCTGACTTTTAAAATATTTTCAGTAGGTTTGGAAAAAAAAAACCACCACTAAAATCTGCTGTTTCAGTGGGAGCCCTCACAAATGAACCTGACTTGGCATTTCAACCTCACTTAGCTGCTTAAAGCTGACAATGACAGAGCAATGTAAACACTGAAACTGTATCTGAACCTAAGGAACCTGAAGATTAGGTGAGCTGAAATGCAAATTGAGTTTGCCTATGGTGAGAGACTCTGTCCACCAAAACTGTTCAAGCACCAGTTCTCTCTGTCTCTCAACTTTCCCAAAACCTCCAGGCTTCCTGTGCTTGAGCAGAATGAAGCTATTGCTACCTTCATCTGATCCCAGTATATGTCAAATCAACCAGAATCTTTATTTATGGGTATCTTGAATGCTTATGTCATAAGAAAAATGTGTTATTTCACTAAATAGTGAAATAAGTACATAAAAACACATTCAAACACAGCTCACTATAGGATTCTACTGAAAGGATCCTTTATATCCATTGTTTCCTACATTTTACATGTCATAAACCCTGAGAATAGCCTTTCCCCTTTTCCCATGATTACTTCTTTCTTTAACTGATTATGATGAGGAACTTTACTGAAAATGTTTTGATTACCCAGCCTCACAATTTCAAATAGATTTTCGATGATTTTCTTCTGTATGTGTGTATTCCTTAAACAAATCCATCACTGTGCAGCATAGCTTTCCAATGGAAGGAAAATGCCCTCCTCTTTTATATCTATGTATATCTTATTTGCATAAAATGAGCTTTTACAGATTTAACCAGCTTGTCAGGTATAGAAACTCAGTTTCCTAGAATCAGAATTACAGAATGTCTGGGGTTGGAAAGGACCTCTGGACGTCATCTAGTTCTCCTGGTTGTGGAACCAGGACACTAGTCCAGCCCTCTGCTCAAGTAGGAACATGTAGGAGCTGTTCAGGACCATGTCCAGGCAACTTTTTAGTGTGTCTAAAGATTCAGACTCCACAGTCATAGAATCATAGAATGTGTAAGGCTGAAAGGGACCTTTAGAGGTCATCTAGTCCAACCCCTCCCTGCAGTAAGCAGAGACATCTTCACTGGATCAGGTCACTCAGAGTCCCATCAAGCCTGACCTTGAACATCTCCAGGGATGGGGCCTCTACCACCTCTCTGGGCAACCTGTGCCAGTGCTTCACCATCCTCACAAGAAATAATTTCTACCTAATATCTAAGCAAAATCCTCCCTCTTTCAGCTTAAGGTCATTGCCCCTTGTCCTATAACTACACTCCCCACTAAGCAAACCCTCCCCATCTTTCCTGTATACCCCCTTTAGGTACTTTAAGGGTGCAAGAAGGTCTCTCAGGAGCCTTCTCATCTCCAGGCTGAACAAGCACAACTCTCTCAGCCTGTCTTCATTAAGGAGGTTCTTCAGCCCTCTGATCATCTTTGTGGCCTCCTTTGGACTGTCTTTCTTGCACTGGGGACCCCAGAGATGTTTGCAGTAGTCTAGGTGATGTCTCATAAGAGCAGAGTTGTGGAGCTGTGGTGGTTTGACCCTAATTGGAGGCCAGATGCCCACCAAAGTCACCCTATAGCTCTCCTTTTCAGTTGGACAGGGGAAAAATTACATATTGAGAGGCTTAGGAATCAAGGTAAGGACAGGGAGAGATCATTCCACATGGCCTCCAGCCAGGGTCAACCCACCACAGAACAAAAAAATCTAGCAAGGGGTCTTGAACACAGTCTTATGTCCTCCTATGAATCTAAACTCAGTATTTCCAGCATGTCAGAAGATACCCATATGAATGTTATTTTATATTTATATCTATATACAGAGATGGAATGCAACTTAACCCTTAGTTTGGTTCAAAGTGACTATTCTACCTGAGACATTGTGCTATATCATGTTACATCTTGAAGATGTTAAGCAGAGTAATATTTAATAATCTGGTTAATATAAGTAGTGAAGACAACAGTAAAATCTATATCTCATATCCAAAGTCTGTAAGTGGAGAGCTCTTTAAGAGGACAGCTGTCATCAGACTTATAGAGGCCTCTAAAAGAGCTTAAGGTATGCATCCAAATGTCACAGTCCTTGCCCAGTGAATGATTGTCCCTGCTCCTCTAGCTCAGATTCATGGAGCATCTATGGCCTATAGTTATTAGCAGTTACCCTCATCCCTCTAGTCAGCATTAGTTGAATTGCCTCCTTTGGAATCTTCTCATATTATTTATAGGAGATTTATTCACATAGCTAGTGAGAGACCAAAAATTTCTAATTATATCTAGTAACATCACTTTCCAGTCCTCAGTTCGTTCAGTTTGCCAGACAATGCTTTGCCAAAAACAAGGTTTGCCAAAAATGCTTTGCCCAAAGACAGGGGAGGCATCTGCAGCATGTGCTGACCAGGTTCTATAAAAGAGTCCTTGAATCTGGGCTGCCCTGTCTCTAGAGAAAACTTCATGGTAAGTGCATGTCTGTGCCTGACAGAGACAGACAGCGTCCCTGCAGTCCCTGTGTCCCACTCCTGGTGTACATATCTGTGTCTGCAAGGATTTAATGAGCATGCTAGCATTTTCTGTTTGTGACCTGCCTGTGGAATTCTGTGCAGCAGTAATGAGGGATCTGCCGTTTCTGCTTTGCAGCACTGATCATCTTCCAGCCTGCAAGGCATCTCCTCAGAGCGTAAGAGGTAAGAGCCTAATTTAATCACACAGCAGGGACAGGGAAATAGATGTCAGATTTCTATGGAATAGATTTCTTTAGCATTGTGTGGGCAATTGTATGCCATATTTTCTTGGGCCCTGATGGGTTTTGGACAGTACAGCACGCTGGAGGCTGCTCATGGCAAGGAAGGTTTTTAAAGAGGCTGTGTTTGGAACCACTAGCCATTGATACCCTGCCAGTAAATGCTTCTTGGGGATTCCTCATCTTTAATTATTCATCAGTGAAGTAAATGATCTTTTGTGACAAGAAGTCCAGATAGATAGAGCCAGAATAAAACTCCTGCAACATCCTAAAAGGTTTGTAACAAATTATATGTATTACTGCATGTTATACTGGCAAAAAAAAAATTATGAAAATATTTTTCAGTTGATAGTGCAGGGTTATAATCTGAATATGGGCCTCATACTAGGAAACCCTGTAAAAATGCAAAAATAATCTAACCAACTAAGCAAAAAAAAGGGGAGATGATCTGCTCCCATTATTTGAAATGAAACAGTGCAAAATGGAGGGGCTGCATGCTACTAGGAGTTGTTGCAAATGGTAACATTTGCTTGATTTACTTAGGTAACTAAACTTTATGACATATCATCTAAATAAATTGCCTGTTTGTCTAAATTCCTAGACACGCGTGTGCTTTCTGTCCCTGGACATGTGGTATTTCCTTGGAAATCCAGCACCACATTTACACACCCAGCTTTGCTTTGTAAATTCCTGAACTAAGATTTCTAACTTTGCATATTATTATTTTCACAAGCAATTAGAATACAAAAAATAATTGGAAGATTCAGATTTTTAACTTACCATGTTATCTGACATACAGTACTTCCCAGAGTTAAGTCACTTGCAACAGGTTTCTGCAACTGTCAAGGAAAAATCAGTGCTGTTGATTTAAGGTGGCAGCCACACTAAAATTCAAGCACAAGATCAAATAGGCAGTTAAATATAACTTCTACACTTAAGTTTTTGGACAATGGAACATGAAAAACTGAAGAGTCTTGTTTCATTCAGACAGGACAGGTCTCAAATTTCCAGTATGATGACTGTCATAGATCATTGAGATTGTTCTGTTGTCTGCATCCAGGATAATTTCTAATTTAGCCCTGGGTATATCTCTCTGTTTCAACCCAGAAACATATTTTTTTTTAATCTCTAAGACACGTAAAGGATAAAACTTGATAAGTGATGAGTCCTTGTTAGCACTGACTAGGAGACTGAATAGCACAGCTAATATTTCCAGACTGTAGGAGTTGGAGTGCACAGCAGTGGTTGTACACATCTAACCCCTATTTTATAATCAGAATCTATTCTAAAAAATTGAGGAGGCTTGAATTCAAGCTTCCTTTAGCCTGAGAAGGTTAATTTGCCCACTTATGCTTTATATGATTGTACTTACCACAAGTCTGGAAGGCATTCTTCCTCACATCACTGACCTTTCTGCTGGAGGAGGTGTGCCACTGTATAACCAAGAAGGCAACATCCATGAGTATGTCAGGAGGACAAGCAGGATCTGTACTTGGTGTTACTGGTCCTAAAACTCCCTATGGAGTGACAGAGAGAGAAAACTGTATGTCAGAGACTGATGTTATAATGCTGGGGTGCTTAAACAGTTTGTGACGAGAAGCAAACAACCCCAGTGAATGATTCACAGCACCAGCAAAAGGCAACATGCACTAGTTAGTACTCAGAACACCTTCTGGATTCACCTACCTTTATTTTGTGTATAGGCAACCAAGGCTTTTAATGTGGGCTTTTAGGTTTAGTAACTCCTTTAAAGTGTGGTGAATATCCTCTAACTCTGTCATGGTGCCTCATTGTGATGCTTTGGTTCTGCCTTGGAACCCATTCCTGAATATTAACTCGCACAAGGACACAAAACATTTACATCATGCTTTTAAGGCTCTGAGCTTGCAAAATGGCAAATACTTTATTGATGTTGCATTCAATCACTGCAGCCTTCAGCATTCCTGCTTTGGCAGGGGGGTTGGACCCGATGATCTCTTGAGGTCCCTTCCAACCCCTATGATTCTATGATTCCTCCACAAATGCTTTCATTTAAAAATCTCCAAAACTGTGTGGAAACAAAAAATGTTGACTCATTTGGGTAACATTTCTGCTCTTCCACAGTGATCTCTGCTGACGAGCCCCTCCATAAACTGCAGCCATGTCGTCAGACTCTGAGATGGCCATCTTTGGGGAGGCAGCTCCTTACCTCCGGAAGTCAGAGAAGGAGAGAATCGAGGCCCAGAACAAGCCTTTCGATGCCAAGACATCTGTCTTTGTGGTGCATCCTAAGGAATCATTTGTGAAAGGGACAATCCAGAGCAAAGAAACAGGGAAGGTCACTGTCAAAACTGAAGGTGGAGAGGTGGGTAAAATGCAAGATTTACAAACAGCATTTAATTCCCACTCTGGGCTATAAGTTGATATGCATATACACCTTTCTTTCCTCTAACAGACCCTGACTGTGAAAGATGATCAAATCTTCTCCATGAACCCTCCCAAGTACGATAAAATCGAGGACATGGCCATGATGACCCACCTCCATGAGCCCGCTGTGCTGTACAACCTCAAAGAGCGTTACGCAGCATGGATGATCTACGTAAGTGCCAGCAGCAGTCTGCCCAGAGGAAGGCAGCGAGCAGGAGCTGCTCTGCCAGGCTGAGTGGAAGCCAACGTGCTGTCTCCCTTCCTTGCAGACCTACTCGGGTCTCTTCTGTGTCACTGTCAACCCCTACAAGTGGCTGCCGGTGTACAACCCAGAGGTGGTGTTGGCCTACCGAGGCAAGAAGCGCCAGGAGGCCCCTCCACACATCTTCTCCATCTCTGACAACGCCTATCAGTTCATGCTGACTGGTGAGTGGCTCTGTGTCTCAGAGGGTTTGCACCATGAAATTCTCTGAAGCAATACTCTCAGTAGCAGGAGATTTTTCAAAGCTTTCATGGTTCTGATACACACATAGTATTGTGTGGTTTCTTTCTCTCTCATATTTCATTCAGAACTATTAGTCATATTCCAGATTCCTTTCTCTTGGGTTCTTACTATCCTTTTCTCTACTTGTGCTTTAAATACCATCTGTGAGCAGAGAAGTAAAACAACAAAACCAGAACCTTTTTACTGTATGCATGAGAAAAAAGACCATAGAGCACAGTAGGGAAGAAACACATTTCCTTTTAAAGGTTTCTATTGTTCATAGAAAAGCATCACTCTGCAAAGAATGGAATTTTTAAAAACACTAGTAAGCAAGGGAAAAGTCATCCAGACTTTTTTTTCTTGTCATAATATATATTTACTGCATCAGTTTTCAGTCTTTTGTGTTCTTCATTTACTAAGTCTATATGTTTCTGCCTCTTTCACAGATCGTGAGAACCAGTCAATCCTGATCACGTATGTACACCCCCTGCTTGGGTCCCTGCTGGGCTGCCTGGTGCCAGGGGACCTCCTGCCTGACCACAGGCTCTCTGCTTCTCTCTTTGGTCTCACAGTGGAGAATCTGGTGCAGGGAAGACTGTGAACACAAAGCGTGTCATCCAGTACTTTGCAACAATTGCAGCCAGTGGGGAGAAGAAGAAAGAGGAGCAGTCAGGCAAAATGCAGGTAATTAATAGATGCTGGCTTGAATCAATCCTCTTTTCTGTTCCTTTTCTTTTGGAAAGGATAACCAGCAATAATTATCATCCTACAGGGAACGCTTGAGGATCAAATCATCAGTGCCAACCCACTGCTGGAGGCCTTTGGTAACGCCAAGACCGTGAGGAATGACAACTCCTCACGCTTTGTAAGTTTGTGATCAGAGAAGTTAACATTTACAGGTGAACAAGATTATCAGAACAATAATCTTGAGAGCTCAGAGAGTTGTGATAAGTGGTACAGTCTAGTTGGAACACTATAACTAGTGGTGTACCCCAGGAATCAGTACTCAATAAAGGTAAGTCTAGAGTTCTGCACGTAGGGAGGAATAACCTTAAGCATGAGTACAGATTAGGGGTTGACCTGCTGGGAAGCAGCTCAGCAAAGAAGGACCTGTGGAGTTCTTGGCTCTCCCATACAAGGAACTGCTGGAAAGAGTCCAGTGGAGGGCTACAAAAATTACAACAGTGCTGTGGCATCTCTTGTATGAGGAAAGGCGAAGAAGGCAGGTTCTGTTTAGCTTGGAGAAGAGGAGAATTAGAGGCGATCTAATTAATACTTACAAACATCTGAAGGGTTGGTGTCAAGAGGATGAGGCTAGATTCTTTCCAGTGGTGACCAGCTACAGCACAAGGGGCAATGGGAAAAAAATGGAACATGGGCAGGTCCACCCCAACATGAGGCAAAAATTCTTTAATCTCAGGGTGAAAGATCACTGGAACAGGCTACTCAGGGAGAATCTAGAGTCTCCTTGTCTGGAGATATTAAATACCTACCTGGATGCAAACCTGTGCAATATGTTCTAGGTGAACCTTCTATAGTGGGGGATTTGGACTAGAAATTTTACAGTGGTCACTTGCAACCCCCAGCACTCTCTGACCCTGTGCATTTAGTGTTACCCACTGCATAATAACTCAACTCAGATCTTTTCCCTTAGTACTGTCAGTACAGAGTGATGCCTGATTTTTTGGTTGTGTTATAAGAAAAAAATAAATAAAAACCTTCTAAGTTTAAATCCAGTCCTCTCTGGAGAATGTAAGGTTACATACTTATAGTCTTAGTGAAATTTCAGGATGCCTTTTTTATTTCTCCTTTCTCAAGGGCAAATTCATTCGAATCCACTTCGGTGCCACAGGCAAACTGGCTTC
>VZTU01005174.1:0-10917 GCA_013400835.1 Zapornia atra | reverse complement strand
TCCAGCCCCGTCTGGACACCGACCTGTGCAATATGAGCTGGGAGCTGCTTTGGCAGGGGGTTGGACCCCAGGAGCTCTCCAGGTCCCTTCCAACCCCTGTGGTTCTGTCAAATGATGCTCATTGATGATTTTTTTTTAAAATAAAACCTACAGGGTGTGTTTAAACAGCTGCATCATTTAAAGAGATCCTCCCAGTCCTTTTCTACATGAAAACAGCCTGAGCAACCCCAGTGCTACAACCAAACAACGAAGGAGAAATAGTAACAAAGGGACTTAGCTGTTTGCCTTCCTGTTTCCATTGCCACTTTGGGACAAGTCTTTGGCTTCAGGCTCTGCTTCTCCCTTCCCATGGGCACTGATAGCACCTTCAGGTGCCTTCCAGGTTTTGGGGGGGGGTCACCCATCCCCTCCCCAGCTTCATCCAGCAGCAGCTCCCATCTCTCTCTGACTCTGAGGCAGAGAAGTGAAGACACTTGGGTTTTTTTAACCCTGTGGACCTTTTTTTTTCCCTCTTTCTTCTTTTTTTTAAACTTTTTCTCCTTGCCCAGGTGCTGGGTGGGGAAAACCTTGACCCATCTTTCCTGATTCACCCAGCCCTCTGCCTGTGACCTTCAGTGGTTATTCTTGGGGGTTGTTTTTGTTTTCTTTGGGGGGAATATATGTTTTTTCTAAGAGAATTTTAAATTGTTATCAAAAATCAAACTTTCCCCAAGGATTTCTATATTTAATCAGCAAATATAATCCAATTATATGGGGATAAAGCAATTATGGCTCCCTCAGCAAACCTACTTCTCTTTCTTTCCCTGAGGGGAGGAGAGGTCTTCCCTCAGGATTATGTGATTAAAGAGAGGTTTAAAGGAGAAGTCTTGCTTTGTTACTTAAAGAGCTTAATCTGAAATCCTCTCAGAAGTGAACTGCACTTGGCAAACGCTGAGTAAGGGACCCCAGGAGCTGCTCACCCATCTGAGGTCCTGCTGGGATATGCACTCCATGCCTGGAAGCAGAAAGTGAGCTCCAGGTGGGATCAGTCTTCAGCCAAGGTCTTGGAGCAGTCCTGATGTGCTTTGTCAGGGTTGCTCACCTCTGCTTGTCTCCTGAGATGTGGGGGTTTATTGTCCTGGTGCTGGCCAGGCCACAGTGAACCCCCTCCCCCAGCAGCCAGCACAGGGGAGCTGAGTCAGCCTGGGCTGTTTCCACACCCCCTGACATCCCTTCCCCATAAAAGGGGGTGGTTGGGGAGGGGTAGGGGCTGGTTGTTTCCAGGACAGGTTGAGTGTGGGGGTTGGATTGGTTGGTCCCTGCCATCAGGCAGCACCCTGTAATCCTCAGGTCAGTAAGGTGCTGTGTGTTATCACTGGGTGGGAGTGTAATGGGCTGTTCCTGTTCCACATTCAAGGTGATTTTTGGTCAGTAACCTGTCCTTCTTTCTGTCTCTTTCCCCTCTGGGTGTGAGCTGAGCAGTGTGTGGTGCTCAGCCACTGCCTGGGGCTGAACCACCACAGCCCTTCTTGGCACCCAACATGGAGCTCAAGGAATTTGAGATAAGGACAATAATTGGATGAGGGGATGAGCAGAGCAGACTGAACACAGCTGGGTTACCCCATCCCCTTCCATTCCCCAGGTGTTAATGATGCTGGGCACTGCTAAGCAGCACCTTCTCCCTCTGGATGTCCCAGGGCATTCAAACAGCCCAGATATTTCTCCAAGGTTTTGGGAGAGGTGTGTTGAGGCTGCTCTCCCTTCCCTCCACTCTTCCTGTGGCTGGGGTGTTCTCAGGCAGCTGTAGAGATGGGAAAGTGCAAATCAGGGCAAGACAGGAGGAGAGAAAGGAATTTGAGGAGATATGCATCTCCCAGAAGCCTGCATTGAAAGAAGACAGTAAGCTGGGATGAATGATGCATAAGATAAAGAGCCAAGGAACAGCAGGGAGGGGGAAAGAAAGAGCTGTGTACATGGGGAAAGTAGATGAGAGAGAGTGGGGGAGAGCTGGAAGAGTGGGGGTGTCATTTAGCAGGAGGTGTTTCCTGTTTGCAAGAGGAAAAAACACACCAGAATTCCACAAAACTCAACTCAAAACCTCCTGGGAAGAATTCAAGTGAGCCTCAGGGAAGGGCTTGGAGGGTGGGTGCTTCAATGAGCTGGGTTGAACGATGCTATTTTGCAGTTGTTTGGCACACAGCAGAGTGAACAACAGCTCCTGGGTCCTGCTTGGGGCTCCCCAGCACCCCACAGGTCTCCTCAGCCAGACCAGCAATGCATGGACCTCCTCTGAATGGAGCTGTGTGGAGCAGGTGGGATGCACAGGGCAGTGAGAGATGGAGACCCCACCCCTGGACCATGCTCAGTGTAACCCATGGCTCTCAAAAGAGGTGCCTGAGAGGGAGAGGTGGGAGAGGGAAGAGTCCTCAGGCTCTTGGAAACTGCTGAATTGAAAAGGCTTCATCTCATCTAGACTTTCTGAATGTCAGTGGTGTAGTTAATGACCTGACTGCATCTGCCTGTGCATGCAGAGATGTGTGTGTGGAGTGCTGCAGGAGGGGTTCCAGGGAGGGCTCCCAAAGCCACCTCTCCCTAAAGGCAAGGAGGATGCAGGCAGACCCCAGCATAAGAGGGGTGGGGGGGCAGAGCAGTGAGCTGGTGCCTTGGGGAGCAAGAGGTGCATGTCTGAGACCAAGATAGAAGAGGGGGGCTGGGGGTGACCATGTGTTGGTCCCCTGCAAGAGCAAACAGTGCAGCTGAGGGGGTGTGTGGCTGGCTTTTTGTCACTGTGGGGTGTATCTGGTCTCATAAAGAGCTGAGCTGGGGGGCAGGGGGGGGAATAGCTTGGGCTGGGGCTGTGTTGCTGAGGGAGGGTGAGGAGAAAGAGGCAGGGGCTGTCCTTCCCCAGGGCACAGAGCTGGGTCTCCTTGGAGGGATGCCTGGAGATAAGGCTGTAAATCTGATGTGCATCCCAAGTGGAAGGAGCTACAGGATATTCAGCACATCCCTTCTCATGGTGCAGGAGCTGTGCTGTCACCACGAGCCTCTGTGTCACCGTGGGTCCAGGTTATCAGACATCCCACACACTTCACAGTGTCCCAGTCTCCAAGGGCTTGCAGCTGCTCCTGCAGCCCTGTGGGCTTTGGAGGGTGGGGGTTTCCCCCTGACCTCCCAGCCCCTCCTGCCCAGGGGGTGTCTGGCTGGACCACGCTGCCCTGGTTTGTGTGGGAGTCATGGCCCTGGTGTGCTACAGCTGAGGGAATGGGTCAGAACAAGATCCATCTGAGAGCAGCCCTGCTGAGAAGGACCTGGGGATTGTGGTGGGTGAGAGACTGAACATGAGGCAGCAGTGGCTCTGGCAGCTGGCAAGGCCAATGGGATCCTGGGCTCCATCAGCAGAGGGGTGGCAGCAGGGACAGGGAGGGGATTGTCCCTCTCTGCTCTGCCCTCCTGAGGCCCCAGCTGGAGTCCTGTGTCCAGAGCTGGGCCCCCAGTACAAGAGAGATGTGGGGCTGTTGGAGAGGGGTCAGAGGAGCCACGAGGATGCTCAGAGGGCTGGAGCAGCTGCCCTACAAAGAGAGGCTGAGGGAGCTGGGCTGGTTCAGCCTGGAGAAGAGAAGGCTGTGGGGGGACCTCATTGCAGCCTGCCAGTCCCTGAAGGGAGCTGATAAGCAGGAGGGGATTCAACTTTTTAAAAGGGCAGATAATGGCAGGACAAGGGGGATGGATTAAAGCTAAAGGAGGGAAGGGTTAGATTAGATATTAGGGGGAAGTTCTTTACAGAGAGAGTGGTGAGGGGCTGGAACAGGCTGCCCAGAGAGGGGGTGGGTGCCCCATCCCTGGGGGTGTTCCAGGCCAGGTTGGATGGGGCCCTGGGCAACCTTGTGTAGCTCCAGGCCTGGAGGTTGGTGTCCCTGCCTGTGGCAGGGGGGTTGGAGCTCTGTGATCCTTGGGGTCCCTCCCAACTCATTCCATTCTATGATTCGATGATCATCATAATCTGTTTCTCACTTGTGAGTAGAGAGCCTGGCACATTGAGACCAAACCTCCTCCTTCCAGGTATGCCACCAATTTCCCAACAGAACCAAAAGGGGGGGTAGATAAAACCTTGCAGTGTCCAGATGGTTTGGTTGGTGTCTGGGTGAGAAATGTTGGGAGAAGGAGGATTTCTCATTTTGCCCTAGATCTGTCTCCTCAATATCCCAAAGACAGAAGAGAGGAGACAATGAGGTTTTGTGGCTGCAGAGAAAGTTGTTCTGAGACCATCTGAGTACCATCTGGTGGCCCTGCCTGTGGCAGGGGGGTTGGAGCTCTGTGATCCTTGGGGTCCCTTCCAACCCAGCCCAGTCTATGATTCTATGATCAAGCAGGAAGAGAGACAGGGAGAGTTGATCACCTGGGAGCATCCCTCCAGGAGTGAGCACAGTGGGAAGCTGTGCCTTGTTGCTCCCCAGGCTCTGCCTTAACACTCCCCCAAATCTCCTCAGCTTCTACATCTGGCAAAAAACCCCTTAACCCTTCCTCTGGAAAAGCCTCTAAGGAGTGGGGGGAAAAAACCCAACCCCATAGCCTTTCTTCCCTGACTGATTTCTGGAGTGAGCAGCAAGAAGATGCAGGGATGCTCAGGCTTGGCAGCACCCTGTCACTCAGCATCCAGGATATAAAGTGTAATGAGCCAAAGTGAACATGACTATTTGATGGGATGGAGGTACAAAAGAAGAGTGAGGCACCAGGCTGCTCAGCCTGCTGAAGCATTTAATGCTGTGAGGAAAATAATTAGCACCTAAAATGAAAAGGAACCAGGATTTGAAGATGCCAGGAGAGGTAGAAAAGAAAACTTGCCATGGAGGGGCCAGATCAACAGAAATAAAGACACAACTAGAGACATTAAGTGACATTTCCCAAAGGGGTTCAGGGAGCTTAAATTCTGGTTTATGCAGGAGTTTAATTTCCCTGTGCTGCCAATGAGGGCTGAGCTTCAGGGCTCCTGACCTGAAGGGTATTTAAACCCCTCAAATCCAGTCCTGAGCTGAGGGGCTGCCAAAGTTATTCCCTGGCAAGAAGTGCCTTGGTGGTGGGAGCAGCAGGATTGAAAGCCTCTGGTCAGATCAATCCCATCCCTGTCCCTCAGCTACCTAAAAATCAAGCATACAACTAACAGCATCATCCAGACACTCCTCAAGCTCTGCCAGGTTTGGTGCTGAGACTGCTTCCTTGGGGAGCCTCTTCCAGTCTGTGTATGGGCATTATATATATATATATGTATGTATAAGGGCATATAACAATAGGATGAGGGGTGATTGTTTTAAACTAGAAAAGGGCAGATTTAGGTTGCATATTACAGAATCACAGAGCTGTAGGGGTTGGAAGGGACCTGGAGAGCTCCTGGGGTCCAACCCCCTGCCAAAGCAGCTCCCCAGCTCATATTGCACAGGTCGGCATCCAGACAGGGCTGGAATCTCTCCAGAGAAGGAGACTCCACACCCCCTGGGCAGCCTGTCCCAGGGCTCCCTCACCCTCACTGGGGAAAAGTTCTTCCCCAGGTTGGTGTGGAACTCCCTGTGCTCCAGTTTGCAGCCATTGCCCCTTGTCCTGTCCCCACAGACACTGAAAAGGGGCTGGCCAATTCCCCCTGCATCTCATGCCTGAGATATTGATAGACACTAATTAGGTCCCCCCTGAGTCTCCTTCTCTCCAGGCTGAACAGCCCCAGCTCACTCAGCCTGTCCTCACAGGGGAGATGCTCCAGGCCCTTCAGCATCTCCATAGCCCTTCTCTGGACTCTCTCCAGGAGATCCCTGTCTGTTTGATCCCAGGGAGCCCAGCACTGGACACAACACTCCAGGTGGGGCCTGCCCAGGGCCGAGCAGAGGGGGAGGATCCCCTCCTGTGACCTGCTGCCCACACTCCTCCTGATGCCCCCAGGATCCCATTGTCTCTCTCAGCCCCCAGGGCACACTGCTGGCTCATGGCCACCCTGTCACCCACCAGCACCCCCAGGTCCTTCTCCACAGAGCTCCTCTCCAGCAGGTCCCCCCCAGCCTGTCCTGATCCCAGCAGTTATTCCTCCCCAGGGGCCAGACTCTCCCCTTGCTCTTGTTGAAGAGCTGTTGGTCTCTCCCTGCCCAGCTCTCCAGCCTGGCCAGGTCTCTCTGGATGGCAGCGCAGTGTCCTGCCTGTCACCCACCCCTCCCAGCTCTGGATCACTGGCACTTGCTGAGGGTGGGTGCTGCTCCCTCAGCAAGGTCAATGAAGATATTAAACAGGACTGGACCCAACACCAGCCCTGGGGACACCTCTAGTCACAGGCCTCCATTCAGATTCTGCTCCACTGCTCAGCACCCTCTGAGCCCGGTCCCACAGCCAGTTCTCAACCCACCTCCCTGTCCACTCATCCATCCCTTGTTCCCTCAGCTTCTCTATCAGGATGTTGTGGGAGACAGTGTGGAAAGCTTTGCTAAAGTCAAGGTAGATGCCATCCCCTGCTCTCCCTCCATCCACCCAGCTGGTGATGAGATCATAGAAGGCTGTGAGATTGGTTGAGCACGATTAGTTCTTCAATATGAGGGTGGTGGATAACTGGAACAGCTTGCCCAGAGACATAGTGGAGGCCCCATCCCTGGAGACACTCAAGGTCAGGCTTGATGGGGCTCTGAGCAACCTGGTCTATACAGATGTCCCTGCTCACTGCAAAGGGTTGGACTAGATGGGCTTTAAAGGTCCCTTCCAAGCCAACCCATTCTATGATTCTATTTCAGAAGTGGGGGTTTTGGGGCAGCCTGAGAGCTTTGCCCAAGGTCCCATTGGTAGGAGTGAAGCTTCTTGCTGAGCTTGGCTCTGAAGTGGCATTTGGCAAAGGGCTCCAAGTGGCTCTGAGCCACTACCCAAAGCCCAGGGCAGCCTGAGCAGTGGCTGCACTTGGAGCTTGTAAATAGAGTCCAGGAACAACAAGATCCAAGAATGGCTTAAAAGTAGGAGGCTGCAAACATGTGCTCCTGGAACATGGAGAAGGAGAACAAAGCCATGGCAGGGAGGAGCCAGGTCCTGCCCAGAGGACGTGGAGGATCCCTCCTACCTGTGGAGGATCCCTCCTACCTGTGGAGGGGTGCAAGCTCAGAGCTGACCAGTCCCTCAGGAACAGCAGAGGGACAGTGACCACAAAAGGGGTGGGGGGGGGGTTGGCTGGAGGCAGCCAAATTTTGAGGAGTTGACTCACAAAATGGGTGCCCAGGGTATGATCCAAGCACAGCTCCTCACTGCAGAGCCCCATCTGTTATTTCTCCACTGGTAAATCAGCCTCAGAGGAAAGGCTGGCTGATAATGCTGCCTAATTCCCAGCCAGGAGGTACAGATAAACCCCTCCAGTGCCTCTTTCCTTATTTTTTTATTAGCATTCTTGCTGTCAGGGAAGCTTATTCTGATCCATTTGATCTCCCCTTAGTCATCCAGCCCTGGACATGGGCAGCTCTGGAAGCAGAGGCTCTATGTTTCACTCAGATTTGCATTTCCATCCATCCAGGCATTTTCCTGCTCCAAATGATCCCCTGGCCCATCAGCTGGCAAATGCACAGGGTGTTTTGCCCAGCAGTGCCCACCAGTGACAGCCCCACATTGCTCATCTCTTCCCAAGCCACTTGCAGCCAGCTCAGCCCAGCACCAGCACCCCTGGGAACTCCACACTGAGGTCCTGCAAGAGCCACATTGCCAAACATTCCCTCTGGTGACACTGTCATGGGTTAAATCCCCTTCCCAACCATCTACTGGAGGCACTCCAGCATTGCCCTTGGTGTGCACAGCTAGGAGTGCTGCTGGTAGGTGAATCATAGAATCATAGACTGGGCTGGGTTGGAAGAGACCCCATGGATCATAGAGCTCCAACCCCCCTGCCACAGGCAGGGACACCAACCTCCAGGCCTGGAGCTACACAAGGTTGCCCAGGGCCCCATCCAACCTGGCCTTGAACACCCCCAGGGATGGGGCACCCACCCCCTCTCTGGGCAGCCTGTTCCAGCCCCTCACCACTCTCTCTGTAAATAACTTTCTCTTAATACCCAGTTTAAACCTTCCCTCCTCCAGCTTCACTCCATCCCCCTTGTCCTGCCATTATCTGCCCTTGAACAAGCTGAATCCCCTCCTGTGTCTCTGCTCCCTTCAGGGACTGGCAGGCTGCAGTGAGGTCCCCCCACAGCCTTCTCTTCTCCAGGCTGACCCAGCCCAGCTCCCTCAGCCTCTCTTTGTAGGGCAGCTGCTCCAGCCCTCTGAGCATCCTCGTGGCTCCTCTGACCCCTCTCCAACAGCCCCACATCTCTCTTGTATTGGGGGCCCCAGCTCTGGACACAGGACTCCAGCTGGGGCCTCAGGAGGGCAGAGCAGAGAGGGACAATCCCCTCCCTGTCCCTGCTGCCACCCCTCTGCTGATGGAGCCCAGGATCCCATTGGCCTTGCCAGCTGCCAGAGCCACTGCTGCCTCATGTTCAGTCTCTCACCCACCACAATCCCCAAGTCCTTCTCACAGGGCTGCTCTCCAGCAGCTCTTCTCCCAGTCTGTATCTCTGGCTGGGATTCCTCCAGCCCCAGTGCAGCCCCTGACCCTTGGCAGTGTTGAACCTCATCAGGTTCCCCCTGTCCCATCTTTCCAGCCTGTCAACATTCAGGACCCACCAGCAGCATTTAGTTCCTTTGTCATCCCAAAAAGGAAGGCTGGGGAGACCACTGGCTGCTCTCCTCCAGCACAGAGGATGGCTGCTGAGAGGCAGCCAGCAGAGACCTCTCCCAGGAGCCTGCTGAGGAGGAAAGGGCCACACAAAGGGTTAATCTTTGCTCTCCAGGACTGAATTGAATGGCTGTAATCCCACATAAGCTAATGGGAAGCTCTGTGTGAGGACACCAGTTGTTGTCATGTCCTGGTCCTTCAATTATCTGATTCCTTCACATTTAGTAGAAATACAGGATTAACCCAAAATGAGGGTTTCAGGAGGGAGAATCTCCTGCTCTTAATTTTAATCTAAAATGAGTTTTAGATTAGATGATTTAGAACAGGATGCAAGCACAGGGCAGCAGCAGTGTGGGGATGGATGGGGCCTGGGGAAACCATGGCAGTCAGCAAAGCCTGCTGCAAATGAACCCAATGTTCCTCCTCCCCCTCTCCTCCCCTCCAAGACCCCTTGATAAGCTCTTCCCCTCAACCTTGTGGCTGTAGCTTTTTGCTTGTGTGCTTTTTCTGGAGCAGCTAGTTCACCTCCTCTCCTCTGGGGTCTGCATTAACATAGGGATTAATCTATGGGTGCCACATCTGCCTGCAGGACAGGGACAAAACAAGGAGCATCATCCCATCCCTGAGGCTGATGTTGAGATGTCCCTCTGCACCCTCCCAACAGCAGGAGGGACCCCAGGCAGAACCTTGGGGAAGGGATATCACTTCATAGTCCCTCTGCCAGGCACAGCAGATCCCCTTGAGCAGAGGGTTTGGCCACCCTTCCTGTGCATGAGTGCTGGATGTGGGCAGGCAGCTGAGGCCCACACCCCCAACGATGGCCAGCCTGGCAGGATGGCATCTTCCACCCAGCTTGTGATGGTGAGAGGAACTTGCTGTGTCTGTTTCCACCCTGGGATCCCAAAAGGAGGTCAGATTTTGCATAGGTTGAGGGTTGCTGTGCTGAAAGGATGACGCAGAGCTATTGCCATGGAGACAGAAAGCCCAAGGTAAGGAGCCATGCTGCTCCTGGCAGCATCCTGGGAGTGGGGACCTCACCCCGAGTCCTGCAGCATCTGCTCTGAGAGTGTNTATTTAATCTAACCCTTCCTTCCTTTAGCTTTAGTCCATCCCCCTTGTCCTGCCATTATCTGCCCTTTTAAAAAGCTGAATCCCCTCCTGCTTATCAGCTCCCTTCAGGGACTGGCAGGCTGCAGTGAGGTCCCCCCACAGCCTTCTCTTCTCCAGGCTGACCCAGCCCAGCTCCCTCAGCCTCTCTTTGTAGGGCAGCTGCTCCAGCCCTCTGAGCATCCTCGTGGCTCCTCTGACCCCTCTCCAACAGCCCCACATCTCTCTTGTATTGGGGGCCCCAGCTCTGGACACAGGACTCCAGCTGGGGCCTCAGGAGGGCAGAGCAGAGAGGGACAATCCCCTCCCTGTCCCTGCTGCCACCCCTCTGCTGATGGAGCCCAGGATCCCATTGGCCTTGCCAGCTGCCAGAGCCACTGCTGCCTCATGGTCAGTCTCTCACCCACCAGAGGCAGATGCATTCCCCCAGCTGCAAACACACAGTTCAGCATCCCTGGCAGGATCATTTGCTGCTGCTTTTATTTTAAGCAAGTGCCTTGGCTCTCTCTGGGATGTAAATATTCAGGCACAAGTGGAAACCCCCCCCCCCCCCCTCCTGTGTGCTCTCACGTGCCAGCTGCACACACACCGGTTGTGTAGCAGGGGGGCTGGGTGCAGGTTACACAGTTTGGAAGCATTAAATCTCTTTTAGGGAATAATAGCTGCACTTCAAAGGATTCCTTAATGCCTCTTCTGCTGAGCCCTTGAGGTGCTCACACAGGAGCAGCCCAGGAGCTCATGAAAACCCAATTAGCAGCTGCAAGTGCACTGGGGCTCTCTGAGCAGGGTTTGTGGGGCAGGCAGCAGCCTGTGGGCACAGCATCCTCTGCCACAGCACCCAGCATGCCAATATCCATCCAAAATCACAGTGGAGAGCAAGTCTGGAGGGGATGGAGAGCTCCTGAACCTCCTCCCTGGTTGTTAGGATGAGGTTTGCTTCTCTTAGGAAGGAGGGAGACAAACTTTCTCATCCTCTGATGGCCAGAGTAGGATGCTGAGACTCTGTTGGTGAGGGACCCCAATCCCTGAGCAGGTGTTGCTGCTATGTGCAGACATCTGAGGACCTGTTTACTGCTCCTGTCCTTTCCTGGCATGTTTCCAGACCCTTCTCTTGACTC
>VZTU01005170.1:0-12539 GCA_013400835.1 Zapornia atra | reverse complement strand
GCTCCCTTCAGGGACTGGCAGGCTGCAATGAGGTCCCCCCACAGCCTTCTCTTCTCCAGGCTGACCCAGCCCAGCTCCCTCAGCCTCTCTTTGTAGGGCAGCTGCTCCAGCCCTCTGAGCATCCTCGTGGCTCCTCTGACCCCTCTCCAACAGCCCCACATCTTTCTTGTGTTGGGCCCCAGCTCTGGACACAGGACTCCAGCTGGGGCCTCCCCAGGGCAGAGCAGAGAGGGACAATCCCCTCCCTGTCCCTGCTGCCACCCCTCTGCTGATGGAGCCCAGGATCCCATCGCCCTTCCCAGCTGCCAGAGCCACTGCTGCCTCATGTTCAGTCTCTCCCCCACCACAATCCCCAAGTCCTTCTCAGCAGGGCTGCTCCCCAGGAGCTCTTCTCCCAGGCTGGATCTGTGGCTGGGATTCTTCCAGCCCAAGTGCAGCCCCTGACACTTGGCAGTGTTGAACCTCACTAGGTTCCCCTGGGCCCATCTTTCCAGCCTGGCAAGATCCCTCTGGATGGATCTTCTAGATCTTTCTGTGACTATTGAAGGAAGCAGATTCTAAAGTGGAAGGGATAAGCAAATAAATTAAAGACTAATTGAGCACTGATCCTCTACATGAGTTTGGGGTGTTGGCTTAAGGAAAAGTAGGTAGCTATTATAACTAGCTTTTAATGTTAGATTTGATGTACTGCTTCTGCAGCCTTATAACAGAATCATGCTCAATATTGAAAAAATGTTGTTCTAAAAGGATATCCACTTTTGGGAAATGGAATAGAAAAATTTCTAAACTGGCAGCAGTCTTTTTGGGTTTTAAAGGGGAAAAAAAATGTGTGGCTGCATTCTTCATTGATTTTTCTTCTCCCATTATATTCAGTTGGAGTCAGACATTAGGCAAAACAGTAGAAGAAGCTGGGATTTGAGGGTAAAGAGGTTTGGGGGGAAACTGAAGAAGAGGGTGAGGCTGAATAATAAGGTGTTAAAAGCTTGATGAATATTGCACATGAACTCCATTTTAAAATGAAAGTAAACACAGAAGGAAGGAACTTTATTGAAAGTCCAAATGCACCAAGCAGGGCAGTGTGCTGGTAAAGATGCCTATTTTAATGCAAATGGGCAGCTTTTGATATTAAAAATATTTGCATGAATCTTCACAACATGGTGATGAAATGTGCCTGTGCTGGGGTTTAAAAAAGTTCAGCCTCTCCAAAGAAACAATCAGCTTTCTAGGTTCAGTCACTTGTAAGACCATTCAATGCTATCCACTGATGTTGGAAGCTGTTGGGCAGGAACAAAGAGGAACAGGAAAGTGGATTTTTTGGGGCTCATTTTAATCTGCCCTGTGCTTGTATTACAGCATTTGCTGAGTTTGGTTCTCAAAGTCTATTGAAATTTCAAGGAGGGTAAGAGTGGTGCTCTGGTGATGCTTTTTAGAGGATCTGTACACTTAGTTTTACCCTGTTCACTTGCTTGTGTGGGTTTATAATCTGCTGCTTTGATTAAACCCATGTAGAAGGGTTTTTCTTCTCTCTCCCCATCCCCCTTCCTGCTTCTCAGTGGTTTGGCTTAAAGTGCAGGCTGCTTGTTGCAATACTCTTAGATTGTCTTGCCCAGCTACGTGGTGTCTGCAAAGCGCTCAGTTGTGTTTGCTGCCAAAGAGCTTGCCTAGTCATGCATAAACCTGCTTGAAATGCCCTTTGGTAGATAGATGTTGGTGTTGTCACCACGATGAGTGTCTTCAGGTCTGTACCCCTTGTTTCCTGCAAGTTCCAAGTCTCAAACTCTGGTTTACTTTATTGGCAAAAGCTTGAAAATTAAGAATGAAAAGAGTATTTTCTTGACAACTGCAAGTGGTGGGAGGCAAAAGTGAGGGTATGACTTTACTGTGTCATTCTGGGTGGTCACATTTATGATGTGTTATGGGAACTACCTGCCAGGAGGGTGCAGAGAGGTGGGCGAGGGTCTCTTCAGCCAGGGGACAGGAGATGGGACAAGGGGCAATGGGCTCAAGCTGGGCCAGGGCAGGGGCAGCTCAGATGGGAGGGAAAAGTTCTTCCCTGGCAGAGTTGTGGGGCTGTGGCACAGGCTGCCCAGGGAGGGGCTGAGTCCCCTTCCCTGGGTGTGTTTAACAAAGGGTAGATGAGGTACTGAGGGATCTGGTTTAGCTCAGGATGGGAATGGTTGGACTGGATGATCTTAAAGGGCTTTTCCAGCCTTGTGATTCTGTGATATACTTCTGTTATACCCACTGATTATACCCACTTCTGTTATACCCACTGATATTTGAGGTATTATCTGGTGATTTAAGTTAAGCAATCAGTCTGAACTGTGTTTTCTTTCCTTTACTACTTTGATGTTATTTCTCAGTTCCTTCAATCTGTTGCTGTTTATTTGTGTAGAGGCTACTTCTGAGTAAAGACTATGGAAACTGTCAAGGGGCAATGGGCTCAAGCTGCCCCAGGGCAGGGGCAGCTCAGATGGGAGGGAAAAGTTCTTCCCTGGCAGAGTTGTGGGGCTGTGGCACAGGCTGCCCAGGGAGGGGCTGAGTCCCCTTCCCTGGGGGTGTTTAACAGAGGGTAGATGAGGTACTGAGGGATCTGGTTTAGTTTAGGATGGGAATGGCTTTTCCAACCTTGTGATTGTGTGATTTAAGAATACATAATGCCTATCATAGGTCAAGTATGAACTATAAAGCTGTCTGAGGTATCACTGATGTACAGAACTCTTTAGAGCAGCACAAATTGTGTTTGTGATTCTGTGACTCTGTGAAAGTGTGTACCTGTGCCTGCCCAAGATCTCTTCCTTAGCTGGTTGTGTCTTCCTGAAAAGGGGGATAAAATGTTTGAGAGTCAAGAGACAGAAAACAGCAGCTGTCTTGGAGCATTTCTTGAGCTTGCCTGAGCTGTGCTGTGTGCTTGCATCTTTACATGTTTAGGAGAGTTTGTTGTGAAGTATTGGGCTGCCTAATGGGATTGGAAAACTTTGGAGTCTTTTCTTAATTTGGAAAACTTTGGAGTCTTTTCTTAGTTTGGAAAACTTTGGAGTCTTTTCTGAATTGTTTCAACTCCATATAGATTGTGTTTCTGGAAAGAGGTGGGGGGAAAAAAACATCACCTGTATTTTAAAGCTTAAGAAGTTCATCTCTCTGTTCACAGGTGAAATTAAGTTTCTGAAAGCCCACAGCATTTCAAGACTGTTGGCTGGCTTGAGAAAGACCATCACCAAGCTGTGTGGAGACGTGCTTTGAGCTTCCCCCCTGACATCTCTCATGGACAAACACAAAGTGAAGCGCCAACGCCTGGATCGCATCTTTGAAGGTTAGACATTGCCATTTCCAGGGTCTGCTGCCTTGCTTCATCCCATGCATTAACTGGGCTTTGTAGAGACTTTGGAACTCTTTGGTCATCTGCTCTCATTTGAATTGAGTCACAGGTTCTGTTGGGAGTGTATTAACTCTGCCCAAATGCTGCGTTGGGGTGAGAAGAGATCTAGGCAAATGGTGTGTGAACTCTGCTATTCTACAGTTGTTTGCTTTCAACTAGTATTTGACATGATTCTACCCAAACATTGTGAAAGGTGTGGGTTTATATTAAACAGCAATTGCAAAAGGGTAAGATGTCACATAACGTTCCCTAGGGTCTTTCTCTACAGGCATCCTTCATAAGCTTGATTCAACAGCTTGTGTCTGATCACAGGAAGGAAGTAGAAAGCCAAATGAAATCCAAACAAAAATCCCAGAAGATACCACCCCCCACTCCCTCACCCCCCCTGACTTATTAATGAGTATTGATTTAATGAGTATTTCACCCTGAATCCTGGTGAAAGGAGTGCAATCATTTGGGTCAGTCTCTTCACCTTAAGTCAGAAATGACTGAGTTGTATATTCCTAATATTCTTTTCTCATTTTTAGAGTTTGTCTGAAATCAGGTTGAGAGATAAGGTGTACTGTCTTTCAGAATGTATATGAATGATTTGGGCTAAATGTAATTTAAAGTTAAAATGTTAGCTTTTTAAAAGGCAAGGGAATAGTTAATTTCTTCACTACCCCATTTTGGTACAATGGGAGAAGGAGTCCAGGCTTCTGGACACGTGGTTGCTGCATCATGTCTAATACTTTTTTCTCCTCCACACATTGGTCTTGAGACTTCTCTCTAGGAGCTGTGTTGGTGTCAGCAGTCCCTGGCAGCTGAGATCTGTCCTTGTTTTTTTCCCCCTTTCTTTGTGCCAGTATGAGTGGAGCTGTGTAATGAGCCAGACTGAGATGTTTCATACTGAAAATAAACTTTATTGTTGGTATATTTTCTGTTTAGGTAAGTTCCTCAGTCCAGGTCAGTGTTCAGCTGACAAAGCAGTTGGAAAGGATCAGTGAGGGGCCCTGGGACCTTATACTCTGATGTGGCCAGAGACAGAGGAGTTTCATCCCACTATCAAAGGAGGCAGTTCAACATTTGGTTTAGATGATTAAGCCAAGCCCACCCCAATCACCAGGTCCAAACTAGAGCCCCACCTAGACTGGTTACCCAGGCAGACAGTTGAATTCCTGCTCAAAGAAGTGGGGAACTGGCTGCTGAGGATGGGGAATTTGGAAGGTGGCCCATCTTTCCAAGCAGCTCTGCAGTCAGATCAGCTGGAAATGACCCAGGGGCAGTGCGTGGTCCTGTTTACTCTGTCCCTTGCTTCAGGGGTTTGGGTCTCCAGTCTCCTTCCTAGGGTCTCTGACTCCTTGACAGAGAGCTCAGTTTCTGGTGGTTGTTTTTTAGCCTGTGTTAGTGAACTGAGTTGGCAAATTGTGAGGAGGATGGAGAAATCTGTCCCTTCTGATGGGAGCCAGCAGTTAGAACAGTGCAACCCACTCTGTGGAATTTCAGTCTTCTTTCAGGCTTCTTGCATTGATCAGCAGGACAGTTTAAGAGGAGAACACGGTCTGTGATGATGTGGGAAGGGATGTTATCAGACACAGAGGTGACAGACCAGTAGTCACTGTGACTGTTAAAAATAGTGGCTTCCCCCAGGCTGCATGGTCACATATGTTTAATCAGTGCCTCTTGTCTGGCTTGTTTTTCCCAGCCCTGCACGACTCACTGCATCCTACTGGTAAAATCTCTGAGGCCATGCAGTGGAGGGAATTGATCCACTTGAAAAATAACACAGGAAAAAAAGTTCTTCTAGCTACCTCTGCATCCTAACCCCATTTACCATGTGCTAGACAGATAGCTGTGTTGGAAAAAATAGAGTGGGAAGACCAGGCAGGAGATGGCCAAGAGGAGAGGGTGTGAAACAGTGGATATGGAAAAATGCTTCAAGTTTTATGGTTACAGGAATCCAGTTTGGCTCTTTAAAATGCCCAAGTTGTATCCTGCTCCTGTGAGTCTGTGTGTTCAAATGTCCAGATGTTCTTTGAAGGCTGCAAACACATCTCTGGCTGATGGTTTTATATCACTATCCCTGCAACTGCATAAAGTGGGGTAAAAATGAGGGGGTTGCTTGGTTTTAAAGAGGCTTTTCCCTACGTATGGCCCTGTTCAGGTTTAAAGATTCAACATGCAGAGTTGTTCTCTGATACCTGTGCCTTCCATAACACAACCTAAAGATTTTAAATTTCAGAAATGGGCCTAATGCTTTACAAAGCTCAGGGAATTTAATGAGCTGTATAGCTATTAAAGGTGGTTTATCTTCTGTGTCAGCTTTTTTGGTTCATCAGCTCATATATAGCTTTCTTCTCTTAACCTTTTCCCTCAGAAGAGAATTATTATTAACATCTTAATTTTTTTTCTTTATTGCAAGTTCCACTTAAAATTTTCATTACTGGTTTGTTTCCCTGTTTGAGGAGGGACTGACTGGTGATGAGGTGAAATCTGGTTTGTGAATAATGCTTCTCCAAATGAAATGCTCATGGTAGGAGCACGTGCACAGGGTTGCCTGCAGCTTTTTCTCTGGACTTAATGGATTGCCACAAACGATCTTGGACCTTAGATGTGTGTGTGCAAAAAGTTATTGGAGTGAAACTGCTTTCCTATGGCTTTAGGTAAGTTGCACACTTGCTTGTAGTAACTAATCATGCCAATGAAGTGACAAATTGAACAGGCATCACTGAATTTCCTTTTACCTTGGGAGTTAACAGTATGGCAGTAGTACTACTGAATTTCACTTGATACTCAAATACAGGAAACCCCCCCCCAACCTGATTCTATTTGGGAGCAATTAGTTCCCTTCTAATGTAGCTGAGCAGGTAGCTTTGTCTCTGAAGTAGCTACAGTTCCCTTCAGTGATTTCTTCAGTATGAAACTGAGCATTTACTTTTAATTTACTTTTTATTTTACTTTTAATCCTGAATCCTTGGGGTCCCTTCCAACCCAGACCATTCTATGAATCTGGTTGTAGTTCTGTTTTCTTTCATGGTTTTAATGGTCTGTCATATTCTCTCCTGTACCACCTCAAAAGGATGGTATGGAATGTGCTTTGTCATCCCAGCTCACAGAGCTCTGTAACATGGAGTTTACTTAGGTGATGGCAATTGAAGGCTGTCCCTGCCAGCTACTAAATTCTGCCTTCTAACTTCCACTGGTAGCTGTGAATTATACTCTGATTCTAGGCAGCCTGAGCTGCTAATATTAAACTTGCTTCACAATTTATAATATAAATAAAGTTTAGGATTCTTCCCTTGAAGATAAATACTATCAAGGCATGTGAAAGATTAATTAGTGATGATAATTGTTCTTTGTCCCCCTCTCCAGTGACGCTGGCGACTGCAAAGCAGCATTAGAATAGGATATACATTTGGCAGAACAGTTGGAAGTGTCACAGTGCAAAAATAAAATGTGTTCACTTTGTGGGTAATTTGAAAGCTTCTAAATGTGTTTTGGTTTTTTTTTTGGCAATTTGAAAAGTTGTTCTCTCTAATGAAGGTGTTATTGTAGTTTATATTGTAACAAAACCATAAACAATGCTGTGTATTTGCCTATATTCTAGAAATCTGTAATTAAATGTGTGTATGCTTTCCTGACCCTTGCTTGGAAGTTACCTTGGGGGATGCTTGACCTCTGTTGAGTTTGCTGGGAGCTAATAGATGAAGTAGGAAGGCAACAGAAGGTGGCTGCAGCGTGAAGAAAATCTTCCTTTGCCTGAGTTGTCTGTGAATGAGCTTGGAGAACATAATGTGTTTAGAGAGAACTCACTGCACTGTGGAATGTAGATAGATAGTGCTCAGTCAGGCACTGCTTTTGGTGGGTTTCCAAGCTTTAGGAAACTTCAAGAGGAGATCTGAGGGACTTCACTGGAACTGGGGGGGGGAGAAGATGGGTGTCTCACCTTGCTTCTTGCTTGTGTACGTGGGTATGATGGATCAAACTACTGCAGGACAATCCAGGGACTGTAACTCCAACACCTGAGAGTGACTTGTCCTGTGTGCTGTTTGCTCAAAGCCAGGAGTTCCTTTCCAGAGCATCTCAGATGTCATATTTATAGCAAAGAGTGTAGGACATGCAAGTTCAACAAGTCTATGAAGACCCCATATGCCCTCAGGAAGGTGCTGTGTGGTTTTTCATGCCCTGGTTTTGAGGAAGCAAAACACAGCTCTGCACACCTCAGAGCTTCTTGCCAAGCTTTACAAATCTTCCTTCTCATGAGCAGTGGGACACATCCCAGATGTTACTCTTCATACACAGGTTGCTTCTTCCTTTTTCAAAGTACCCAGAAGAAAACTGGGATTTCAGGTATTTCAACAGTGCTGCTTGATAACATGAGAGGATGAGTTTCTTGGTTCATAAGTTGGGAGAGAAGGTGCATATTAATGCTGTGAGTTTCTGAGATTTCAGATTAAATCTCTCATCTTTTGCTCTTATGAAGGGCAGGCTTTCTTTGGGAGGGTCCAATTGTTGGCAAATAACCAAGTGTTAACACTCTTTAAAGGCCACTTAAAGAGCATGTTAAAAGGACACACTTCTTTTCAAGGATATAGTTTAGGCTTTCTTTCCCTAGAAGAAAACATCTCTAGTTTTAAAGTTTCTTTTTCAGCTTGTGGTGCTGTATAGTGTGAGCTTTGTTTCATCACTTCATAGTTGATATTGATGGTTCCAGGGGGGATGCAGAGAAAAAAAGCAGGTATGAATCCAATTAAGTTTTCTTCTTTCCAAATTTACAAAGAAATTTTGAAATAGAGAGTGCCCTAGTTTTTAAAAAAAATGCCTTTTCCTTCAGGGCATTTTTCTTCTTCTTGGCATTTAATAGAGAATTGGCTTCTTAACAAGTGGAAAGTACCAGTAACCAGAGTTAGTTATTTCCTGACCACTGATGGTGCCTATCTGCCTTGTGTAAACTGTGATCTGAACCCATTGCTGTTGTGAAATTAGGCAGTTAAGACAAGTTTTCAGGAAATTAATGAGGGACACTGCCTACTTTGGCAGTCCTTGGGTTTTCCCTGGATTTAAAAAAGAGGTTTTTAAGTTGATCTGTGGATAAAAGGGAAGGGGAATAAATGTCCCCAGGCAGTGTGTACATGTTGCTCTTTCTTATGTTAGTTGGGAACTGCACATGTCAAGTTCTTTGGAAAACAAGCTCTCCATGTTCTTTAACATCCATATTTGAAGATGTTTGGAGTTGTCTCACTTGCTGCAGGTATCAGACAAAGAAAGGAAAGAATAAAGCCTGCAGACAGTTGTAAATCACACAGTGCTTCACAGGCTTTTCTGATCTTAGTACCAGGCATACTAAATATGCCAAGAGTTTCTTTACAAGAGATTAATGGGCTGCCTAGTTGCTTGGTGTTTTTCTGAGAGGCTTTAGAAGGAAGGCTTATTGAAGGATTGGAGCAGCAGAGGGAGCTAAAAGATTCCTAATATTTTACCATTTGTTGTTTCCTAAGTGAAAGTTGCTCCTTCATAAAGTACCAATTAACCTTCAGGAAAATGTGATTTTCTAACCTTAAGTGCCTTCAGGAAATAAATAAGGGTTTTAAACTGGAGAAAATTCCCTTTCTCCCTAGCAATCCAGTATAAATTAAATTAGGAATCAGGTAGTAAAAGCTTCCAAATCTTTCTGCAGGAACAGCCATCAAATCTTTCAGCTGTAACAAATGTTTAAGTGAGTTTGCTATGAGTAACCCAAGCAGAATATTCTGAGTAAACCAAGCAGAATATTCTGAGTAACCCAAGTTAGTTTGATAAAAAATACCTTCAAATAAAAATGCATACATTCTGGTCCTGCATACAAGGATGTTTTAACAATTCAGCACTATTATTCTGTGTTTTGCCTGCAAGAACTATGAAAATACTTTTATGAGCTTGAAATATAGACATTTACTTACAATAGACTCATAGAATGGCATGGGTTGGAAGGGACCCCAAGGATCACAGAGCTCCAACCCCTCTGCCACAGGCAGGGACACCAACCTCCAGGCCTGGAGCTACACAAGGTTGCCCAGGGCCCCATCCAACCTGGCCTTGAACACCCCCAGGGATGGGGTACCCACCCCCTCTCTGGGCAGCCTGTTCCAGCCCCTCACCACTCTCTCTGGAAAAAACTTCCCCCTAATATCTAATCTAACCCTTCCTTCCTTCAGCTTTAATCCATCCCCCTTGTCCTGCCAGTCTCTGCCCTTTGAACAAGCTGATTCCCCTCCTGTTCCTCTGTTCCCTTCAGGGACTGGCAGGCTGCAATGAGGTCCCCCCACAGCCTTCTCTTCTCCAGGCTGACCCAGCCCAGCTCCCTCAGCCTCTCTTTGTAGGGCAGCTGCTCCAGCCCTCTGAGCATCCTCGTGGCTCCTCTGACCCCTCTCCAACAGCCCCACATCTCTCTTGTGTTGGGGCCCCAGCTCTGGACACAGGACTCCAGCTGGGGCCTCCCCAGGGCAGAGCAGAGAGGGACAATCCCCTCCCTGTCCCTGCTGCCACCCCTCTGCTGATGGAGCCCAGGATCCCATCGCCCTTCCCAGCTGCCAGAGCCACTGCTGCCTCATGTTCAGTCTCTCCCCCACCACAATCCCCAAGTCCTTCTCAGCAGGGCTGCTCCCCAGGAGCTCTTCTCCCAGGCTGGATCTGTGGCTGGGATTCTTCCAGCCCAAGTGCAGCCCCTGACACTTGGCACAATATTTCATCTGTTGTATAAAACTGGCCTCCAAAGAACAGGGAGGCTGTTCTAAGGACTGAGGTAAGTTGACCTTGAAATAATGAAATGGAAATGATGTTGCTGTGGTCACGTAACCAGATCATTTGCCACTCAGCACACATGAAGGGAAGTTCTCTGTGTATCTGGGGTCTGTTCACCCGACTGCAAAAGCATCCTTTAGCTCTTTACAGTTGGATTGCTTGTGTGCACACACAGGCTTGTGTTTGTTTTTTGGTGTTAGCCTTAATATTCTGTGTTTACTGTGCAAGGTGGTTTGGGCTTGCTGCTGGATTGCTGCAGTGGAACCTGCTTTTGTAATTTGAATCTTCATGATGTGCTACCTAAACAGCTTTTGAATTTGCAGGCACTTTAGGCTACTACAATGTTCCAGGGGTATTACTAGTAACAATGCAAGCTGTGTGGAAAGAAAATTAGCTTAAAAGCCCATTTTGCCCTAAATGATGCTGAACAGTAGCTGCTAATGAAAAAGCATTATTTTAACAAGAAAACTGGAGGAAAAAGGAAGGAAAAAAAGCCCTCCAGAGCAAAGAATCTCAATGAAGTTTTGAAATTTTGCTGAAACATTCAGGTCAGTGATTTAAGTTATGAATGTTTTAAAGAAAAGCTATGGGTTTGTGGTGGCCAGCATGAGATGTTTTTATGTATAGTGCTGTATTTTCTTGTGTATCTTGAAATAAAATCCACTGCTTCCTTGTGACAGACAGCAGCTGCATACCCAGAGCACTACATCTTACTGCTTTAACAACACCAACATAGTTTTATTTAGCAGTCATGTCAAAGACAGTGCTGAATATGGGGAACAATATAGGTTGGAACTAGCTTTACAGAGTTGTAATGAATGTATTTTTAGTAACAGATATATTTGGATCAGTAGGCAATACCTAACCACACCTACTTAGCTAATTCCTGAGTAATCTTCAGAGAATTAAAAAAAAAACCAACCCTTTTTGGCCTAGGCAATTAGCTTTTATGCAGTGCAGATGAGGGCCTGGTAAAACTTTCAAAAGCTTTAAAAGTGGATATACTTGGTGGTAATATATACTTATTTGTGCCTGGGGTGAGGAAAGATGCTTTGGAAGCCCTAGATTTATATGTTGCTTTACACTCTGCTCTGGAAAACTGAACTGTACAAAGGTTTAAGTGTCTAGGTAAACATGGTGAAAAAAAATTAAGGAGTCATGTAATTAAAGCAGGCATGTTCAGCTTCCAGAGAGGCGGTTCCCATCCTCAGGGAAGTGCAGTCTGAGATGAAAAAAGAGGATTCTGTTTCCTCCCTTAGTGCACTCAGGATGGGAGGGTGGCTGTGCAAGTGGAAACAGGAAAAGAAAAGTGGAGACAGTCTTCTAGTGCTGAAGGCATCTGCTACTTCATCCTTGTTCCATGAGGTCAGTAGTGAACTTGAAAAGTGCCTCATTTCTCCTTGAACAGGAGGAATTGTGTGAAGGCTGTGCCAGGGGAAGGATATAACATGCAGAGATCTCTCTCTTCCTTAGAGAAGTCCTTGGCATCTGGTGGACAGGTCATTTGGAGTTGTTAAAGCCACATTTTGTCTTTCAGCTCTTCCCAAGTCAGGTAGCAGGTTAGAGAACAGAGATGCCTCTCCTCCTCTGTGCCTTTTCCCTTTCTTTTGATGGAAGAGAGTCACTGGGAGACTTTCAGAGCCAGTGGGATCAATAACAGCAGGCTGTTGTAATACTCTTGGAATCCCTTTAAAAAAAAAGAGGCTTTGCTGACTGTGGAAGAGCCTGGCATTTGCAGCCATTGGTGCTGCTGTACATCCAGAGCCCAGCAGTGGTTCAGGACCCTGCCTGGATGGATGCTTAAAGAAGAAGTTTCCTTCTTCCTTCCTTTCCTGGGAGAATTCAATTTCAGTTTCTTGTGACTGATACTACATGTGTTTGGGGGGTTCCTTTTTAAGCCAGAAAGCTGTTCATTTCCTCATGATTATTTTTCAAAGTATCATCTTATGCACTGAGTTTTCAAACCTTTTGCTCTGCCAGTTAAAAATGGAGATATACCCAAAAAAACCCCCCAAACAACCCAAAAAAGTATTACAGGCAAAAGAAAGGCAGTAGGACATGGAAAGATGAAGAGGAAAGGCCTGTTTGATCCCACCTGTGTTTTCCAGAAAGCTTCCCCATGTGCTCAGTGCTGACACTCAGAATACAAATAGACTGTGACTTCTGTTAATAGGTAATTAAGAATAATTCAAAGTGTTAATTAAATACAAGATCAATGTCTCTGTTTGCCAAGGGGAGTGTACATTCAAGGCAACAGTTTTATGAAATGCTCATAAAACTTTCTCCCAGGCAATTTTATTCCTACTTCTCCCTCCCTCCTGTTCCCTCCCTTTCTTGAAGATTACATCAGTCATACCCATGTGGGGTGGTTTTTTTTCTGGGTATCAAATCATAGAATCAT
>VZTU01005168.1:0-15539 GCA_013400835.1 Zapornia atra | reverse complement strand
CACCGCTAGTCACAGGCCTCCAAAGAAAGAAACCCCGTGTTGATACATAGCTAACACAGGGGTGTTGACATGCCTGAGGGACAGGGTGCCATCCAGAGAGACCTGGACAAACTCAAGAGGTGAGCCCATGTGAACCTCATGAGGTTCAACAAGGCCAAGTGCAAAGTTCTGCACATAAGTTGGGGGATGAAGAGAGCAGCCCTGCCAAGAAGAACTTGGGGTACTGGTAGATTAAAAGCTCAACATGAGCCAGTAATGTGCGCTTGTAGCCCAGAAAGCCAACTAGGTTGCATCACAAGCATGGCCAACAGGTTGAGGGAGCTGATTCCACCCCTCATCTCTCCTCTCTTCAGACATCCGTTGGAGTATCATGTGCAGCTCTGGGTCCTCAGTAAACAAATGGACCTCTTAGTGCACGTCCAGAGGAGGACCCTGAAGATGAAACAGCTCTCCTATGACAACAGGCTGAGAGACTTGATGTTCAGCCTGGAGAAGGCTTCAGGGAAACTTTAGTGTGGCCTTTCAATACTTAAAGGGGTTTTATAAGAAAGATGGGGACAAATATTTTAGCAGGACCTGTTGCAACAGACAAGGGGTAATGGTTTTAAATTAGAAGAGGTTAGATTTAGACTAGATATAAAGAAGAAAATTTTTCAATGAGGTTGGTGAAACACTGAAACATGTTGCCCACAGAGCTGGTAGATGCCCCATCCCTGGAAATATTCAGGATCAGGTTGAATGGGGCTCCAAGCAGCCTGATATCATTGAAGGGGGGATTGGTTTAGATGCTCTTTGGAGGTCCCTTCTGAACAAAACCATTCTGTTATTCTATAGACAAATTTTGTCAAATACAGGTTAATATTATAATAATTTCTGTCCCTGTGCACCACAGCAACGCCTGGTCCCCAACCCCCCTCCCCAGAAGTTTGTACAGCTCCCCATGCAATCCTGCTACTTTCCCCCAAAGAAAAAATAACTGTGTGTTACAACTCCATTTTTTAGTAAGAATCCAGTAACTGTTATTTTTCTGAACTCTGTATTGCTGAGTATACATAATCATGCAAGAATCCTTGGGTTTATGTCAAGAAAAGAATAATAATAGCAAAGTAGTATTTCTTGTAGAGGGTATTCGGAAATATTTACCTTTATGGCTCAAAATCACTTGGAAGACAAGTTGAAAGAGCTCAAAATATGCATGCTCAAAGTAGAGTTGTGGTCCTATAGGCAGGTTTCCTATTACGCTTGCTTTAATTCCATCTGAAAAAGACACTAGATATCTCCATGGCTGCAAAGATGGACTTGCCAGAAAAAGCTTAGACGAGGTCCTAAGTCTACTAGCTTCCATAGACAGGATCTGCAAATAATTTGCAGTGTGTATTTTTAAGCATCAGAGTTTGAGAGCTGCACAGAAAAGGGGACTGAAAGAATGTTCAGAGAAGAGTTTTCTTGTGGGGTTTTTTCCACAGCTTTTTAGTTCAGGCATAAAAGTATATTTATCTACACATTTCTCTTTAAAGATATATCCAGATGGATAATTCAGCTGCTTCTTGTATAGGTTTCAAAGCTATTTTTGAAGGGGCTGGCAAATTTGTTTATGAAGGCTCTATCCTAATTGTGTGCATAGGTGCTGTTGCTAGTAATGATAACAGTCAGATGAAGAACGCTGTCTAGGTTCACCTAGACGTCAGAACAGCAATTTAAAGTCTCTTTTCTTGGTTAGCAAAGGGTTGTTTTATTGTCATATATAAAGACATTGGGAATGACTAGTTAGATGTAAAGTCTGACTGCATTCCAGCACCTCTAAACTGTAATTCTACTGCATAGGTTGAGCTTGGGAAAACTTTACCATTATTTTGAACAGACCAGACCTTTTTTAGAAATTGAAAATTAGATTACCAGACCTGTGGAGGACTCATAGCAGAGGCTTGTTCTGCTTCATCACACTTCAGTGATTTAGTTAATTTATTTAACATTTTCAGCTGGAACAAATGCTGAATCACTAAACACTGGGACCTGAACCTCTTATTAACATAGTTTGTTGCAGGGCATATTCTGTGTCATGTTACAGAGGAAATTCTTATTGTGGTCATCATTCCTACTTTCACACTAGTGTTGCATCTGCTATGCAGGTATGCCTAGAGGTCAGCTGGCATTTAAAATGAGGTTCAGTCAAGTTAATTTTGGGTGGAACCCATTTTTAAGAAGGCAAAATATATGAAAAATAAAAGTTATTTAATTTAGAATGGGGAACAGTAACTCTGAAATTGACATTCAACATTGAAAATATGAGTTACAGTTGTATGTACTGTAGACTTATTTTAAGGAAAAAAATAAATATACCTATTGTGAATTACTGAAAATTCAGAAAAACTTGTTCCTAAAACATCTTTTTAATTCTAATTTGTAAAACTAGAAAATTGTTTTCTGGTTTAAATACTACTTTTTTAAATCTCCCACTTTTTAATTACTTATATAATTTTTATTTTTCTTCTGAGTGAAGAACATCTCAGTTTGTATGTGCTTGTAGAAGTAGGTCAGCCAATGTCGAGAAGCAGTTCACTGCCATCACAGAAGTAATTTGACTTAGTTACAATACTTAATTTTCCAGGGAAACATGGGTGAAATGCAAGCCCCAAAGATATTGATAAATACTTCTTGCTCAAATGAGTGTGAGTAAAATAAAAATGACTGTTCTTTTGAGATACTCAATCCTAAGTCTTATGCATGATTTGTTACAAATATTTTGAGTTTAGGAAATAGTTAATCGCCATTTTATTATGGCAGTACACTTGTAATTATTCATTTTCAAATTGCTAGACAGGTGAATTTAGATTAAGGTTCTTTCCAACCCAAATTGTTGTATTTATCTATCAGTTTTCCTTTTTGAACATATGTTGACTCAGCCTGATGATTGCATTGTTTTTTACATGCTTTTCAGTAGCAGTATGATCTTCTCCCTAGTCTTTCCAGGTCCTGAAATTAGACTAGCAGTTTTGTAGCTCCCCTTAAACTCTTCTGTAAACTGGAATGATGTCAGCTAACTTCCAGTCAGTGGTGACAGGTTTCCATTAAACAAAGATTATTTGGAGACAGGGCAAAACAGCCTAAACACAGAATTAACTGTAATGTGAGCTACAAAAATAAAGGAAATCAGAGAAAAAAGCTGTGCATAAATGTTTTCTTGGGAGAGGGAGAACATCAGGGAACATCTGAGTGTCTGCTATAAAGATTTTTTCTTTTCTTTTCATGGAGTCTGAATACCCAGCTGCACCCAAATCAGGAGAATTGTGGTCATCTAATGTGGAGTCAGTCAGCAGAGGAAAATAATGTCCTGGTAGTACAAAATTTAAACAACTAGCTCTCTTTCAGATCATTGTCATTTTCAAAATAGTCTATGTAGAATTTCCAGGTCAAATTTGAATTCCTTTTCAATTCTTCTTTTCATGCATTATGACATAGTAGACATTGTTGAGAGACATGTCAATCTATCTGATCTTTGTCAATAGTATTCTAATTTACCAAGGTATTAGTATTGTGGATTAAAAAGTTATTTTGTGTGTTTGGTTGGTTGGTTTGGTTTTGTTTTCCTTAAATGATTATTCTTTTAAAGGTTGTTTTTCTTTTCCAGGAGAAATACAAAGGTTCAAGTTTATTAACAGTTGTAAGTCAACTTTGTGAAATACCAGATTTGGTCCATAAGGTTTGCAAAGGGAAACAAGGTCTGTAAAGGTTTTCATCCATGGTTTATAAGTCAGGTTAGTAAGAGAGAAGATTAAAGGCTAGATTTTTCTCATGTATTTTATTTAGATAATTACTTCCAAAAAGCTTGGCTTTAGCACCCTGTCCAGAGGCACACAGAAATCCTGATTGTGATGGTAGTCAAGTCCAAATTCTAGTTTCTCCTCCTTACTCCTTTTTGTTCAATGTACTGTTATCATCTTTGTAATATTATATTGTCTAAAAAGAAACCTAAAATTCTTTTTTATCCCATAACAGTGAGCTGTATATTTGAAATGTCAGCTATGTTGATGTCATTTAGTGTGGCCAGTAGGTCTAGGGAGGTGATTGTGCTTGGCATTGGTGAGACTGCACCTCAAGTACTGTGTCCAGTTCTGGGCTCCTCACCTTAAGAAGGCCACTGAGGTCCTCAGCACATCCAGAGAAGGGAAACCAGGCTGGTGAAGGGGATGGAGGGCAAATCCTATGAGGAACAGCTGAGGGAGCTGGGGATGTTTAGCTTGGAGGAGGCTCAGGGGAGACCTTATCACCACCTACATCTACCTGAAGGGAGGTTGTAGAGAGGTGGGCGATGGTCTCTTCATCCAAGTAACAGAAGATAGGACAAGGGGAAATGGCACAAAGCTGTGCCAGGGCAGGTTCAGATTAGATGTTAGAAAAAAATTTTTTACTGAAAGATTTGTTGGGGCCTGGAACAGGCTGCTCAGGGAGGTGGTTCTATCATCTTCCCTGGATGTGTTTAAAAAAAGGATAGATGAGGTACTTAGGGATATGGTTTAGCACAGGGCAGGAACAATGGGACTCGATGATCTTAAAGGTGTTTTCCAACCTTGTGAGTCTGCAATTTATACAATGTTCTATACCTCTTTCTGTGCTTAAAAGATGACTCTGAGTTTCAAGTAGCACTAATCCAGACATTAGCACTTTTGAGTAAATCTAGTCCTTACAGTTGGCATTTTCATAAATCTGAAGAGCTATCAATTACTGGCAAAATATTTGTTTCCACATCTTTAAACTGATGTTAAGATAAAGACCTTTGATTCAACTCGAATATAGCTTTGAGCACTGTCTTGAAGTAGTGGCAGTGCAGCTGTCAGCATTCAAAATCTGTTTTCTTCTTTATTTCTGTATGGTTTGGCTAAAACCCCTTTACTATCTAGCATGTTAATGGTGCTCCTAGCTTTTCCATAAAACATTAACCTTGTATTCTTTACTCCACTCCTGTACCTTCTGTCCTCACCTCCGGGCCTATTGGTACCTATTGATACCTACTGATACCACTAAGCGTAAAATCTGTATTTTTTTCTTGTTTCCTTCTGCAATTTCACTTAAATTCAAGCTTCTCAAAATCAATATTACTCAAAAGATTTGACAGTAAATTGCAGGATTAAGAAAAATCAGTCTAGAGATCTTGGGTGAAGTCTCATCTCCAATGAAGGTCTATTACTTCAATAAAAGTATATACTATTTCTGACTGGTCATGGGAAAAATAAGCCCAATGGTAGCTATAAATAATGCCTCCATCAATAAATAGACTTAATTATGCATGACCTAGATTTCAGAGGCACATCCTTACCTTAATGCCTGTCATGAGACAGTAAAAGAAACAGTTTCACATCTTATGCCATCAAATCCTGTAATTTAAAGTCCTGGCTATTTTATTAGAAGGTAATTCTGGCATACAAGTTTAAAAAGTTTCATGTTTTACAGAATACAAATAATTACAGGGTTTCTCACTGTCTAACTTGGACAAGGTAGTAGAAAGTAAAAGACCTGCTGCAAGTTGCTTTTCAGATGTGTTTATCATGCCTGGATTGTTGAAACCTATGAGTGGATAGCAGTTATTAAACTGATCCAGGAAAATTTCCATCAGAATTATTTATGGGTTCTTAAAACATTAAGAGTAATTTGACAGCCTTCAGGATGAAGCATTATTTGGGTTTTGCTTTGCCTCTACACCATTCACTCAGCCTTTTTTGTATTAACTCAAAAGTTACAGCAGAGAGTTGAGAAACCTTTAGGTATAGAACATATCCCCAGTGTTAGATATGATTTTTTGTTGTAAAATTTGGAGGGGAGAAAGAAAAGGGACATAGTTTTCTAATGAATACCAGCTGAATTTGGACAGAATTACTATGAGAAAGTAAAGTGTTTGCTGCAGAACAGATTTTTTAAAAAATGTATGTAAAAACCAAACCCAACTATTTATTTTAGATCAGGTGCTGATATTCACAGTAAAATGAGAAACATTCTGTATAATGATACCTCCTCATTTCCTAGGTAGGTGTAGTGATTTGCATATTTAGACTCAGTATAAATGATATGGAGTATAATTGATCATACATTGCATTAATACATTTTGCTGGTAAGAAATTACTGCCTTAGCATAAACGTAGTGCTGTAATGTGAGTAATGATAGCAGCATACCAGAGGCATGCTACTGTTTCAAACTTTGGACTTAAACACTGGTAGTGTATTTCAGCTAGAAGTTTTAATTTTTGATAGAATATGAATGCAAGTTGATAATCAATGTTGTTATGTGGGCTGGAATTGTATATTTCAACACTGTGCAGCACTTGAAAAAGAGAAATAAAAAACCTTAGACAAATTGAATTAAAATTATTCACATGGATGCTACAAAGATAAGAATAAAAGCTGTCAGAATCAGAGAGAACAGAAATCAGAGAAACAAACTTGTATTTGGGATTCAAAAGGGTAAAGAGAAGACATTAAATCTCATGGTAACTACTAAGTTATTACTGATAGACAAGAGGGTGGTTGCCAAAAAGCTTTTTTCAGAAGAAAAAACCTAACAGGACCACACAAGTGTTGAGATTGGAAGTGACCTCTGGAGGTCATCTGGTGCAATCCTCTGCTCAAGCAGGTATAGCCAGTTGTTCATACCTATGTCCAGAGAGCTTTAAAATATCTCCATGGAGAGAGACTACAACCTCCCTGGAAAACTTATGCCAGTGCTCAGTCACCTTCACAGTAAAACAGTGTTGCCTGGTATTGAGAAGGAACCTACTATGTTTCAGTTGGTGCCCATTCATTGTCTGGTGCCCCATTGCCTCTGGTCCTGTCACTGGGCACCACTGAAATGAGCCTGACTCTGTTCTCTTTGCACCCTCCCTGCAGGTA
The DNA here is from genome assembly GCA_013400835.1 of Zapornia atra. NCBI lineage: Eukaryota > Metazoa > Chordata > Aves > Gruiformes > Rallidae > Zapornia > Zapornia atra. The sequence goes on along the minus strand of VZTU01005168.1, from coordinate 8,660 downwards.
GCTCTAAACATTGTTAAGATCCCTCTGAGCCTTCTGTTCTCCAGGCTGAAAAGCCCCACTTCCCTCAACATTTCCTTATAGGAAAGAGGCTTCAGTCCTTTCATCATCTTTATGGCCCTTTGCTGGAGTCTCTCCAGTACCTCCATGTCTCTCTTGTACTGGTAAGCCCAAAACTGAAAACAGTACTTCATGTGTGGCCTAACCAGTGCTGAACAGAGGGGAAAGACCACCTCCCTGACCTTCTGAAAGTATCTTCTGTAACAGAAAGCTACAGGGATATATTTGATGGCTTTCAAGCCTAATGAGATCATCAAGATCTATCCATATAGAAAAAGCAATTATACTAGGACAGCATGGGATTTCCTTTATTGGTGACTTTAACCATAGATGTAAATTCAGTGGATGGTACATCAGTGTTAGTTTCCATGGAGAAAAACTGTAAAATGTTAAGTACAATTCTGAAGTCTTCTGACAAGTCTCTACTACTGATGATACAGTTTTAAATAAGTGACAGTTTAATGTAGAATTAAAAGTTTATGGGACATTTCAGGATTCTTAGAAGCAAATAGAGGACAATGAAACTTAAGAGGATTTCCTCTTTATCTCATGACAATACAAATAAAAAAAGAGAGGTTGGAAACAAAAATGACAAATGTGAAGCTGAAGATGTCTTTCATGAACCATGGGCGAAACAGGCCCATATGGTGGAAACAGCACCATAGAAATGAGGCAGCGACAGTGTGTGTGTGTGTGTGTCTGTGTAAGAGAGACATGGATGTAAAACTGGGGACAGTCTGTACCTTGCAAGTGCAGGTGCAGCCACTAATCATCACAGCTGAAATTAAACTAGAAGAACTTGGAGAAATTTAAAATTGTAGCACAGGGGAAAGATGGTAATGAAGGTAAACATAGTGCAAGTTAAAGCAAAACATATTATAAGGAAACTGCAAGAGCAAAGAAAGAATTTTTTTTTCAAGAACCTCCAGGAAGATAGGACATATTTTAATATTCTCACTCTCTCTTAGGAACTAATTCACATTCTGAATTTTTAAATCTGCATCTCCAACTTGAAAAAGTTTTGAGTGAATGAAAAAAGTCTATCTAAAACTTCATGTTAGACATGATTTGTTTTAGAGTACTGTCAATTCAGAAATACAACATAAAATTTCATTGAGGTTCTTAGAAGCATCTTAGTTACTGTAATGACAGAAGAATTATATCTGAACGGTTGCACATAATTCCATAATATTTCACCTGTAACTAGGTTATTTGATTCAGTTGTATTTCTCTTGGACAAAGAGAGAACAATCACCAGCACTCATAAATTCTTAGCTTTTCTGATTTTATTTTTCAAAATATGGTAAGTTCAACAAAGGGAGATCAGTGACTGTTGAACCCCAGCTTCTGAAAAAGTCTGTCGCAGTATCTATTTTGTTTTTTCCCCATGAAGCAGCCAAGCACCACACAGTCACTTGCTTACTCCCCTCACCAGCAAGACGGAGAAGAGAATCAGAAGAGTAAAAGTGAGAAAACTCATGGGTTGAGATAAAAACAGTTCAATAGGTAAAGCAAATGCCATACATGTGAGCAAAGCAAAACGTCATCACTTCCCCTGGGCAGGCAGGTGTTCAGTCATCTTTGGGAAAGCAGGACTATATCATGCACAACAGTGCAAAACAGTGACTTGGGAAGTCAAACGCGAACATTCTGAAAGTCCCCCTTTCCTTCATCTTCCCCCAGCTTTATATGCTAAGCATGACATCATATGGTATGGGATATCCTTTTTTTCAGTTGAGGTCAGCTGTCCTGGCTGTCTCCCAACTTCCTGTGACAACAAGAAGGTCATGGGGCTGTAGCACACATTGTATAAGGAGAGGCTGAGAGGGTTGGGTTTGTTCATTAATAAGAAAAGGCTGAAAGACCTTATTGCAATGACTACCTAAAAAGAGGGTGCAGAGAAGACAGAGGCAGATTATTCTTTCAGGTGCACTAAGATAGGACAAAAGCCAATGGAAACATGTCGCAACATAGGAAGTTCTGATTTAAATGCACAAAAAAACCTTGCCACTGTGAGGGTCATCAAAACACTGCAGTAGGTTTCCCATAGACATTGCAGTTTCTCCATCGTGAGACATACTGACTTGACACAGCCTGGATGCAGCCGTGAGTAATTGATCTAGTTAGACCTCCTCTGAGTAGAAGTTTTGCCTAGATGATTTCTGCAGGTCCCTTCAAAAGGAAATTATACTATGATTCTATAAAAAAAATAAAAAGGAATAAATATTGATAAACGTAAAAAGCAAATTAGATGAGAAGTGACACCTCTAAGGAGAACTGTATGGCTGAAATTCTACATTTACTTAAGAAAGAATGTAACTAAAAACTCCCTTTTGTTCAGTGATAAAACAAATACAGAAATAGGAAAAGTAAAATAAAGCAATGGAATGAAAGACAAACAGTTAACAGAAATTTGACACAATAAAATGTGCTATATAATTCTGGGAAAAAGAGGAAGAAAGTAATCCTAGGAATGATGTTACCTTGCTTTAGAGGAAGAAGGGTCATTTTTTGGTGGTGCTAATGCAAAATCCAATTTTGTGCATTTACTTCTTTGTATTTACAAAGCAATGGGATAATATGCTTTTGCCACAGTAAGATGATAAAAAGCATTGCATTTGTTCACCATCAAGAGTGAATTAAACAATAATTATCAGTGCTCAGGAGAGGTTAAAGAAGTAGCAGGGTTAGAGATGTGATAAAAATATAGAAAAACTATTTTTTCCTTTTCTTCTTTCTTCCCATAATTTTTTCTAGGTTATGGAAAAATCTAAATCACCATAATAATTACTTGCTTATTGAAACTAAATCTTGTTTACTTTAAGAGTGAGGAAGATGTTATGAATAATTTATTTAAACCATGACAGTATTTAAGAAGTAGTTATGCAGGCTTATTACTTCCAAATAATATAAAGATAACTAGCGTGAAAGATGGAGCTGCACTGTGCTCCAAAATTTGTACATGTGGAGGTGTTTGTATTTCTAAAACAAGCAGGGAAAAAAGTCGGAAACATACTATAGCTGGTCTGAAAGAACAGACATTTTTCTATATTCGTAGGAGTTAAAACTATAGGTGTGTTGTTATAATGCAGCTACAAAAACTACCATGGCATCCTAATACATAACTTTGGGAAAGTAAATACATTGTTCATTTATGAATTTACATTTTAATTGTAAATTATTTCTAAAATAAATTGCTTTTATTAATATAAATTTATGCATGTATGATTGAAAGTGTGTATAAGTTTGTATGAATGTATGCATGCTGATTTTGGCTAAATTTTTACTGTTTATGGTCTAACAAGAACTTACTGTATTTCTAAATTCTATAGTGATGATCATTTACTGTTTAGTCACATAAAAAGTTGTATGAAAATAATTCAGAGGGCAGGTCAGAAGAAGAATCCTGCAGGAAGATGGGAGCAGACAAGATGAGAATAGAGTGTACCCTCAGCAAGTTAATACAAAACTGGGAGGAGAGGCTGACATCTGGAAGAGATAAAGAGTTTAGCAGAGAGGAACCTAATGAAGTTCAACAGGGCAAGTGTAGGGTCCTGCACATAAGGAGGAATGACTCCATGTACCAGTACAGCTTACGGGTTAACCTGCTGGGAAGCATCTCTGCAGGATAGGACCTGGAAGTCCTGGTAGACAACAAGCTCTCCATGAGCCAACAATATATCCTTGTGGATAAGAAGGTCAATGGTATCCTGTGGTGCATTAAGAAGAAAATGGCCAGCAGGTCGAGGGAGGTTATCCTGCCCCTCTGCTCTGCCCTGGCAAGGCCACAGCTAGAGTATTGTGTCCAGTTCTGTGCTTCCCAGTTGAAGAAAGATAGGGAACTACAGGAGAGAGTCCAGTGGAGGGCTGCAAAGGTGATTAGGAGACTGGAATAGCTCTCATATTAGGAAAGGCTGAGAGAGCTGGGTCTGTTGAACTTGGAGAAGAGTGAGAGAGTATCAGATTAATGCTTATAAATATCTAAAGCATTGGTGTGTAGAGGAAGGGGCTAGACTCTTCTCAGTGGTGACCAGTGACAGGACAAGGGGGCAACAAGCACAAACTGGAACACGGGAAGTTCCATCTCAGTATGAGAAAAAAGCTCTTCACCTTGAGGGTAACAGAGCATTGGGACATGCTGTGCAGAGAAGTTGTGAAGTCTCCTCCTCTGAAGATACTCAAGGCCCACCTGGGTGTGCAACCTGCTATAGGTGATGCTGAGTTAAAAGGAGTCTTGGACTAGATGATGTCCTGAGGTCCCTTACAGCCCCTACCATTATATGATTCTGTGAAACTTTAAGCTGAACTGAAAAAAAACCCAAAGAAAAATGAACAAAGGACATTTGGAACCACAACATGAGCTCAGGGAGTCACCAATTATGCAGAAAATAAGCATGAGTGAGACAAAGTCTACCAGGTGTCCTAACCAGTCGTTACCATTACGAAATGCTAATTCTCCTTGGGTTTTTTGTATAGGAGGGGATAAAGTTACTAGGGAATTGCTACATCTTCTGAGCATCTACTGATTTCAGAGTTTAGAAGGAACTTTTTTTTAATGCTTTGGTAGTCTTTACAATAACTTCTGAAACTATTGGATGAGTATTTGAAGGGTGCTAAGCTCAGTAGTGCCCAAAAGTGAAAGGGGATTAAAAGAATGTAAAGCATTACCAAAGAAGAGACAGTGGCAGAGTAAAAGCCAGAGTAAAAGCCATGAGAATGCAGAAAATAAGCATCCCTCAGCTTGGCTAGTCTGAATTGAAAGAATCAAGCACAGAACTTGACTACCAGGATAGCACGCTACCAAGCCTCATAAAGAAATTAATTTCAACTTCTAGAGTAAAAAGAACTATGTGAGTTTCTGATCTGAATAGTTATTAAAATCAGGGTAGAGATTAATTTAAGGTATAACCAAAGGCCTTTTTTCTGCACGTTAATTCCAGGTACAATACAAAACACACACAGTGCTCATAGACAGATATGGGGTTCATCTCTTCTTCTTAAGTCTGCAAACCTACTTAGCTCTTTTTATGGTCTTGGTATTCATTCCTCTTGTGGCAGCAAGATGTGTGGCAGCAAGATGTGTGGCAGCTACATCTTGTCAAAGGGAATTTTAAGAGTTTTTAGTTCACAACTCTCAGGTTTTGGGGTTTGTTTGTTTTGGAGTGTGTGTATTTGTTCTTTGTTTTATTTTTGTTTTGGTTTTTTTCAAGGAGAGTGAAGAGGTGCCCCTGATCTCTGTATTTTTCTCAGTGTTTTCCTAAGTCCATATTTGCTGATCTTCATACCAAGGTTATCACACACTCTTAGAATCTCTTTTGTAGGGAATTTATTTCATGCTTTTCTCTGACTAATGTCACATAGTATAAAAGCTGAGTGACTCCAGTAATTAATACTGTCTTGTGCCATTTGTGCATAAGAGAAAAGCAGTCACAGTGTCTGTGCAGTCCACCATTCACATCAAGACTAGGTCCTTACAAAATCCTGATTTGCTTCATTAACCTTCCCTATGGGAATATCTTTGCTCTTGTTTCTCCCTGCTTCCTATTTGTAGTATCAGATATTGTCCTGTCCTCCTAATCACATCCAGATCAAAGGCAATTGTTTGATACTGGAAAAAGTGGACTGTTTTCCAGATATATTTTTTAATGGCATACAAATACAGTGGTTGCAATACATAAGCACTTCAATTTAACCCTAGTTTTCCAAGGATCTTTATAGGATCCTTGAAGTATAGGAACTCGAAGAAATGTAGGAATTTAAACCAAATGCTTTATTTTGTAAGGACCTTGCATCTTAGAGGAAAAGAATTTTCTTAGAGGTGAGTTTAAAATTGTACTGTTCAAAATATGAAACTATGTTTTCCAAAATTATATTCCTTCTTAAATATGGGAAGAGATCTACTGGCATGTGACAATGCCAAGATCACCTCATTAAGGTGCCCCAGTATAAGAATTAATCAATTTTATGTAGCAAGCCTTCCCCTCTTCATGACAATGGAAACCTTGCACTCTACAGATGCAAATTGGAAACCTGAAGTGATTTATTAACACTACCTTTTCCTTGATTTAGAGCTGTATCCAACTTCTATCATCGGGGTAATCACATACCTAATTGAAAGGTTTTAAAGTAGTTTTTAGGTTTTTCTTACACAGACATCTGGTACATTTTTTCTCTGACATAGCTGCCTGAATGTAAAGATCCCAACTGAAATTAAGTCAGAAAAACTACAAATATATTACTAGTTCAGCCAGTTTTTAAGTATGAAGTGAAAAGCAGTCTGTCATGATTGCAAGACTTTTTTTTTTTCCAGCCTGAATTCAGGCTACATTTGAGTCCCTCTATCTTACTCGCAAAGTGGAACTTATTAAACTCCTGTTCCTACAAAGTTATTCAGGTGTTACACTGAAACCTGTCACCCTCTGGTCAGTGGTGCTGAGTTTGTTTTGAGATTGTTGGAAGACACTAAAAGGAGGGAAGAAAAATCAGATAAAAAGAGGGATAGTGCTATAACCTAGTCTAATTTTCTTTGGAAAATAGAATTAAATGGGTGTAATTTTTTTTAACCTGTATGCTTAAGTGTGTTTGTCTCTGCTTTTTATTGTTTACAGTGTACAGTAGAAGTTCGGGTACTGAACTACCTGTAGTAAATATATCTGACCATTTTCTTAGCAGAACTAACCAGATGAAGAAGAAATTTTGTGTAAAATTACTTATACATACTCTAGGAAATTTTTTAATGACGCTTCAAATAGTTAATAATTGCAGTCATATGAGGTTCAAATGTTCTAGCAGAGAAGACACTAGAAAGAAGTAACACAAATGGAACAGAGAAGCATTTTTCCAAACAAGTTATCAAGTTAAATTTAGCTGCTCATGATTCCCAAATGAGTTTTCTCATGAGCTATCTGTATGCCCTTACAGAATTATAATCTTCCTTAAAAAAAGTTAGCTGAAGTTTATGTACCTGATCAAATTCATTAAATTATTCTTTTGTTACTGCCTTACACTAAAAAGTCTTATATTAGAGGTAATAGCAAATCAGGGTGGAATAGCTATTTATTTTGGTAAGTGATAGTGTTACCCTTTTATGAATTGGAATGTCATTAATATCATTACAGATACTATTTTGGCTTCCAGATCATACCTCATATGTCTAGAACTTAGCTATTACAGTTAGCATTTCAATAGCTTCACAATGTATTTTTATTTATGTGTAAAAGAATGTGTGAAAAGGGAAACGAATGCAAGTAAGAAAGATTTTTTTTTCTAAAATACAGTTCTTTAAATGAAATAAATTTATCTTTAAAATTCATCTTTATGAAAGATGCAATTGAAAAAAACAATGGTAGAGCTAAAAGTTTTGTGCTAGTTGCTTGGTTTTGATTTTTTTTTTTAAATACAAGATAAGAGCACAATTATACTGTTTTCAACAACATTTTTTTCTTGGTCAGCAGGTCACTGTAAGCCAAATACCATTTTCCTTGAATTGATTACCAAGCCCTAGGGAAAANTCAAAGAAATCACAGCTATAAGAACTTGTATGCAAAACAATTAGGATTTATAATCAGATCTCTAGGTAGGGCTTTTCCTTTAAATGAATGCAGAAAGTAAATATATGGCTGCGTATAGATATATGCATCTAAATTTATGTGTAAGTATATATATAGATATATACAGATCTTTTTTGTATAGTTTTCCTTTCCTAGAAATAAGCCTCCATCTACATCCAAATGGCCTAGAAATATGCTTTGTCTGCTGCAAGTAAACATAGAAATGGTTACAGCATAAAAAGAGAAATATTTAAAGTATGAGGAAACTAAGGGTGCATATTCAGAAACCCAAGATATTTTGAGAAATGTACATTCTGAACAATGGTGAGGACTTACTGCGTTTTGGCTATATCCATGTTTTCTTTTCCTAGATCAATGGAAAAATCTCTCCTATTATGTACTGGAGGTTGATTTCAGTACCCAAATCTACTTTTGACTGAATCAGCGTAACTAACAACTTCTAGCACTAGATATCAGTCTGCAACCAAGTAAACCAAGAGCAATCTTGTATGACCCTGCAATTAGCCATTGGCACACACTGAGTATAAAGAGAATTCTTTAGAGAAAACTGTTAAGCTGGTCAAGAATGAATGTGATGTCAGTGCTTGAAGAAAACTAGTGTAAATGTAGAAGAGTGTTCTTTTTTTTTGTACTGAAAAAGCAAAACCTGAGAAAATGCTGACAGTCAGGGCAAAAGCTGAAATTCTTTAGTATATTTTCATGTTTGAACTTTGAACACACAAAATTTTATAGTTATTTAAGCTAAATGATTTACTAATTTGTACGGCTTAAGGAATCAAGGAGAAACACATTTTGTATGGTCTCTATCAATGGTCACACTCCTGTAGGGCTGGATGCTTCCATCATGTATCTTAACAAATCTCACCTCCAAAATACTTCTGTTTTTTAAAATTATTTTTAGGGCATTTAGGGCTCATATGAACCAGATTGTGCATAAATGCAATGTAGGTTACTATCTACAATTCAACTGGTCTGATAAAAGTTGATCAACCAATTGATGTGGACTCCAGCAGGGTGTAGACCAGAGACCTT
>VZTU01005161.1:0-11954 GCA_013400835.1 Zapornia atra | reverse complement strand
GCTCCACCATGGGCTTCTCCAGGAACTGCAGGGGCATCTTTCCTCCTGCCTCCTTCTCCCCTGGCCTTGGTGCCTGCAGAGCCTCTCCCACCTTCTCACTCCCTTCCCTGGGGCACAAAGCGGCTGCTGTTGGTTGTTTCTCCTCAGGGTGGTTCCCAGCAGCCTGTGACCGGTGCTGACGGGCTCGGCCTTGGCCAGCGGCGGCTCCGGCCTTGAGCCCGGCTGGGGTTGGCTCTGTGGGGATGGGGGAAGCTTCTCCCTGCCCCTTCTCTGCCAGAGCCCCACCACGCAGACCCACAGCAGAAACCTATTCACAGTCTGGTGTTTCGGGGATTTTACATCGTGGGCTGCCAAGCACCTTATCACAAGCACAGTTCCGTTGTGTGGAGCCTGAAGCCAAGGCCCAGTGCTTGGGGTCAAAGCTGGCAAGCAGCTGCAGTGGCACCTGAGGAACCCTGAGGAGACCTGCTGGTCAAGGGGCTCTCTGACCTACTGACGAGGTAACACGTGCTCTTGCAAAGTAAATCATCATCTAGAGGATCTGCGGAGCTGCTCCAGTGTGCTCTGTGTCCTGTCTGTCAGGGACAAACACAAAGGAACAAATGGTGTAGGGCAGACCCAAGGAAACTACTGGAGACAAGAGTCTGTGGTGGCGACTCGAGCAGATCGATTTGATCCAGTGAGGTTCCACAGCTTCAACAAACAGAAAATGTTTATTAAATGTCAGTGTCTGGAAAAACAAGCCGCCTCCTCCACAAAGCCCAGCAACGTTGCTATGCCAATCTCTATTTCTAGGCACAGTTCCTCTCTGCTGTGCCAGTGATGACGGCCAACAATTTCTTCAAGCTTATTTCAATGACAAGTGCTCTCAAGATTCCCATAAACGCGCATAACTTTTCCTTGGGATATTCCTGGCATGGGCCAGCGCTCTCGTAGGCACCATCAGATGCACCCTGAAACACAGCATCCCTGCAAGGGGAATGAACTGGGGCGGCGGCAGGACAAACAGAGGTTTAAGCTCTGAAGAAAGAAGTTAGGGATCTGCTCCAGTTTGAACTAGAACAATTACCATCAAGAGCTGACTTCAAACAGGCTCCTGGCAGTGATGCCATCTAGGTGATGTTTATGGAATGAGGCTCTGAGCCCCAGGCTCTGTTATCTAAATGCCCTCAGCAGTTGCAGCTTGTTCCCCCATGCACACATTCGGAAGCGTATCATGCCATCTCAGAGATGGAGTAGGGATGCTCTTCCTCCTTCTGCTGTTGTACTATGGATACTCTTCCTCCTCTCACTGCTGTATTATGGATGCTCTTCCTCCTCCCGCTGCTGTATCATGGATGCTCTTCCTCCTCTTGGTGCCATATTAAGCAGAACATAAATCTCAGTTTACCTGAAAGGCAAAAGAGGTTCATTTTGTAAATGCACAGCATGACAGTTCTAAAAATGCCACTTCAGACACCTACTTGAACACACACATTTCTTTGCCTCTACTAGTTTAAACAGGACGGAACACCCTGCAAAGTACCGTGCAATTTGAAGGGGGCGTGTGGAAATCTAAGGGCTCAATGGTGCTTTCTCTGGAGCCTCACAGCTTTCAGATAGAAGGGTCCCATGCCCTGTCTTTGTTCCTCTGTAATTAAATGATCTGTTACAAAATACCAAGCAGGACCAAGGGGGAAAAAACCCAAACAACAGACTCCAAGGATCCTTACTCCACACGATGCACCAATCTGCTTCGGGGTTATTAACAGGGAAAATTCGTCTGCTCCCTGTGCTGTCTGCATGTGGTGGAGTAACAAAGTGGTGTGGGCAAAGGAGGAGTCATGGTAAGGTTTAGAAATGACATCTGGGCCTTTTTTTTTCCTTATGCAAAGAAGAATTTTCTCCCCTTGCAGCATGCATCTGTGACTGAGGGAAGCGTGTACGTGGGGGAGAAGTGAGAATAGTTTCCAGCATTGTGAGGAAATGGGATTTCTCTGTTGCGCAGCACGCTGGGCATTACAGAACAGCAATTCCTTCCCCAGCATTCTTTGGGAACCTACAGATGCACAAGGGAAAAGAAAGTTAAAAATTCCTGAGGTGCAGATCACAGAATCACAGAGTCGCAGGGGTTGGAAGGGGCCTCCAGAGATCATCCAGTCCAACCCCCTGCCAAAGCAGGGCCCCTAGGGCAGGGCACACAGGTCGGTGTCCAGACGGGGCTGGAATCTCTCCAGAGAAGGAGACTCCACACCCCCTGGGCAGCCTGTCCCAGGGCTCCCTCACCCTCACTGGGAAGAAGTTCTTCCCCAGATTGTGGGGGAACTCCCTGTGCTCCAACTTGAGCCCATCGCCCCTTGTTCGGTCCCCACAGACACTGAGAGGAGGCTGCCCATGTCCCACTGTGTCCCACCCTTCAGCTACTGATACCCATTGATCAGATCCCCTCTCAGGCTTCTCTCCAGGCTGAACAGCCCCATGCCATAGTACTCGTTGCTTAGAAAGAGTGATGACAGGGGGATTCTTGAGTTCCACTGACATGGAAACTGGGTGGGAAATCAACCAAAAAAAGGCATTAAAACTGGAAGAAAACCCATCTGAAATCTTTTGGGATCCTAATAAAAGCAGCAATTTATACTGCAGCTGTAACCTCTGCAAGACAAATCTTAAACTAAGTGCAAGTATTTGCTGTGATGTGAGACCTTCCTATGTCATTGAATTAAATAGGTATGGTTTTAACTAGCCTTGCTAAGCTGTGTTCCAATAGGGCTTGGCCAAGCTTGTCCTGGCACGTCAGCAATCCATGGGGAATAGGTATGGATAGCTAATAGCTGTGCACTGACTAGCAGGGGGTATCAGAGATGCTAATTGGGCCTTGTGGCATGCAGGTTTCCAAACTGAAATAGGATTACAAACCCCCCCAGGATTAAGGGACACACAGTAATCAACACTCTAGACACAAACAGTCTGCCCACTCAGTAGCTGGTTGCCCAGGCAAGAACAATAAGGGTCACTTAGAACAATAGTTTTCTTTGAACCACTTAACCACATTGTTCCACAGGGTTCACAGCCACTAATTAATCCAAGTGCCACACTGGGATCCCGTTATACCGGTATGGAGGACAGTGGGACCAGGAAAGCAGCAGTGCTAAAAACTGGAAGGCAGAAGTCACAGAGTTGTGTTCGCTTCTCTTCCCCTAAGACCAAACTGCTGCTGTACTATGATTATGGATTTAGCCCAAAAAAACCCTCTTTAATAAATAGGATGATTGTTTTCTGCTTAACCAAGGGGGATAAAAATAGGTTCTTTAAGCAAATAACCTCAGGGTGTACATTTCATTTTTATACAGAGGTATGTGTACTAGAAAACACATAGAAATGCTACACCCATGTGTTTGTTTATTTATGTATGCATGTGAGAAGTATTTAGCAGGTTCCATTGCTTTTAGAAGCAGTGGGACAAGCACCTGGTGAGCAAAGCTATCAGAACCTAAGTGTTTGCATGGGCTTCCCCTCAGCAGGAGATGAAATGATTCATGAATCTGCCAGAACTGAGACGAGTTCCCCTGGCAGAAGCCCCTGAAGGAGCACGGCATCTGATCCTCCAGTTGCTGTAGGAGGAGATCTGGTCCCACTGCCTTCAGTAGAGAGGAGTGTAATTTCACACTTCTCACCTTGGAAAGTCGGTCAAGTTTCATAAATAAATGAATTTATTCCAATTCCTGGCGTGCTTGCTAATGGACAGGAGAGCAAGGCTTGCCCATTGAGGCTTATTGTAAATCCAGGGCTGGTGTCAGGGAAAAGGTTCAGTGGCAGCACCCACAAATCAAGGGACCAGCAAGGACGGTCTGTGTACGTCTGTCTGGGTGACCACAGCGCCAAGTTCCAAACAGCTGTTGAAATTAGGGAGGGAGGTGCAGGAAAAAGAAATCCAACTCGTTTGCTCAGAGGAAGGGAGCTATACTTAGCAGAAAATATTTGGAGCCCACGGGACCCAAACACAAGTTGATGGAAACTTAATATGTTTAGGACAGACTGTAAGCTGTTAAGGGATTGTGTGTTTTTTGTCTTGCTGATGCAACAAAGAGCAAAACCAGCCCCAAAATAGTATCTAAGAGTATTAGTGGCTAGGTGAGAGGAGTTTCCATCACAGGAGGAAGCTCACCACGATGGGAAATGCATGTGAGCCTCCAGGAGAATGCTTGCAGCAGACAGCTGCACTGTTTAGGTGTGTCGCTTCGTCTGAAAAAGGCGAGGCTGACACAGGGGGTGTTTGATGGGCATCCAGAAAGGCTTTCAGACACATCCCAGGGAGCCTGGAAGCGCTGTTCCTTCTGGGGATCTTTACACTGTGAGGCTGCCACACGCAGCCGACTGCAGGGCACCTTCAGCCGAGCAGCTGAAGCTGCTGCTGTTGGGACTGGCCAGATGCAATGAACCCTGGTTGTGTACAGAGGTGCTCACATACACCCCAGAACTCCAGGGTATACTTAGAGGAAGCAGCTATCATTCCTGTACATATGACAGATATTAACATACACATAAAATCATGCATGCATTGAAGCTGGTATAAAGCTGCCATGTTCTGATACCACTTACTTTGTTTACTGGGAAAAAAAGCTACCCTATTTATACCGTGCCTGCCCCCATGGCAGCACAGCTGCATTCAGTCCTGGGACAAGAGGAAGTTGGTCTGTATAACTTAAATTGCAAAACTTCTTAGTATAAAGAAGCCAAACCACAGCTAACCACCGAGTGAGCAGCATCAGGCTTCGGGAGGAGGTAAAATATTGACGTGGAGTGCTGGAGGGAACTACTTCAGACCTCCAGTATTGCTGTTTCCATTAACATTTGGTCTGGTTTCATCCAATTTAAGCTGTTTTAATGCAGTGTTCACCTCCCTGCTCATTTAATCTGGTTTCACCAGAGCTACTTTTGGCATTACATAGTCTCAAGAGGCATTTCTGAATCCCCTCTGACAGAAGAGAACCCTAACTTCTGACTCCTAAGATAAGGCTACTAGAAAAGAGAGATCAAAAAGCCTGTTGGAAAACAAATCTTCCCTGAATGTATACTCTTATTCCTCATATTGGTATAAAACTTGTAAAACACAGCTAAAGGGTTAATTTCTTATAGTGCTAAAATCTTGATTTGCAAAGGAAATTCCAAGTCTTCATTGAGAATTTTCACTGATGCACAAAATTCCTGGAGTACAGTGTGGATAGGCTCCTGCCCATTATTTCACAGCTCTGAGCAAGCCCATGTGTGATATGCTGGTAGCCACAGGAATCCATGATCCCTGATACTTACAGAGTGCAAGGAAGCAGCCGGAGAGTGAGTGGCATTCTCTGGCAAGCCTGAATCTCTGCCTGTCTTCTCATGAAGACCTCTCTTCACGGACCTGAAAAGCAAAGGAACTAGCTGCCAAGCTTGCAAACACCTTGGTCCAACCCAACCTACTTTTCTAACATCATCAAATCTCATTTTGGAGGCCTTGAAAATAGGCCCAGAATGAGCTGAGGAAGGGGGAACTGGATCCTCACAGCCGGCAAACCCTCGTGTAATGCAGGCGAGAAGGGGAAGGCACTGGCATGACTTCACCCATGCTACCACAAGAGTATCTGCAGGCTGCTTGCTGGTGGGTCCTTGTTGCCTCACCTTGTTGAAATTCTCCTCTCTGTGGAGATTTTTCTCTGAGAAAAAGGAAGGAACCAGGAAAGACTCCAAACCTGTGATGCATTTCATGACTTCCCCAGCGACTACAATCATTATCTGCGATTCCTGCGCTGGGGGGGTTGAGGTGCCCCTTCTATCAGTCCCCCTGTGAGCTGGTTCAGTCTGACTGATGACCATTACAGCTCACGTCAAAAATGTCTATTGCCCATTGAGTCTATTCAAATACTGCTTTCAGTCTTCTTTGGATACTCTCTTTTGCATACTACCAGATACATACATCAATTTCCCACAGGAAGCTGTCCGAGGCAGTATTGGTAAGGGCAGCTGAAGATGCAGACCCCATTCCCATCCTGCCAGCATTGCTGTGCAGTGAGGGTAACCTTTTAGAAGCCAAGAGAACACCGCCAAACACCCAAGCAAGGTGCTTCAATGCTTTTAGGGCTGTAATTTGCCTTCAGTGCAGGTTAAATTGTCTGAAAGGAAGCTGCATGTTTCAATAACCTTGTGCTTGTCTAAGCATGACCACGTAACTACCAGTTTGCTTAAAGGTCTCTTTTAACAACCATGTGTTACCGGAAGGTGCGTTTCATTCACTGGGTATTTTTGTCACTTATTTCAAGTGGGTTCTTTTATTTAATTGACAGGATAATTCCAGGCAGTGTTGTACTTAAGGCTTTTAAAAGCTTTTTTTTTTAAAAAAAGAAAGGTAGCTGTGCATAATTTCAGAAGGCATTTTTGAAATCGTATGGATTCTGCATAAATGGAATTTAAATTAGTCATTAAAAGTTAAACCAAGAAAATGAGAGCAGTCACCTTTCTGAGCGTAGAAACAGGCAACTGTTGAGTTTGCTAGGAGGCATCTGGGTATGATGACCCAGAATGGACATAGAGAGTTTCTTCTCAGGTTTAATGTGGTGCAAATCCATGTTATATCGTTTGGATTAAACACCAGGAAGCTGAAAGACCTTTTATGTGAAGCCTCCACGAAACAGGAGGCAGATACTTCCATCCTGATTTCTGGCTTTCAGCTGTGCAGTGCAAGGACTGTGAAGGAAAGTAGATGAAACAGCAAAGGGTGGATGTTCTGCACTACATGGCTCTTGGGATACAGCACCAGGGGTCACACATCACGACTTAACGCCTCATCAGCTCTCAGTGACAAATTTCTGGCCACCAGTCAGACATCCCCCCTCATCTCTCATCCTGCTGCTCTCTGCTGTGTCCCCAAAGAGACACTCTCACTTCCCTTCACACTGGCTTTTCAGACTATCCCATCTGAGTTCTGAAACACACCAGGCCATTACCTTTCTGTAAGCACACCTTCTAATGACCCAGGCTCAATTTGAAAGCTTCCTGAGATCAAACCTCTCTTTAATTAAATCTCTAAAGTGCTGTGAACAAAATCCATGTCATTGTCCTTTCCAGGGCTTCTTCAGTTGACCTTGTTGCACATCATCTGGTAAAAGCGAGTTCTTTGGGGCAATGTCTTTTATACTTTGCTACCACATCCAGGTGCATTTCACTAACATACTCATGGCACTTGCCAGTAGTAATTCAGATGTATTTTCTCATGTACAGTCAGTAAGTAGCTCTGCCTGTCTGGAAATATCCGAGTCTAACTCGAGTTCAAACCACCTAACCTCATCTCTAGGACCACATATCACACCATTCCCTAAATACTTAGGGGGTGTGCAGACAGTCCTCTGACACCTTGCCTAATCTGTGCCTGCTCTCCTCCTGCTGCCACCAGCAAAGTTCTCACCTCCCTTCAACAGAGGAAAATCCAGGCCCTGACAGCAAGGATTCCAGAGCAAAGGATG
The DNA here is from genome assembly GCA_013400835.1 of Zapornia atra. Lineage (NCBI taxonomy): Eukaryota > Metazoa > Chordata > Aves > Gruiformes > Rallidae > Zapornia > Zapornia atra. The sequence continues at coordinate 4,479 of VZTU01005161.1, read as the reverse complement.
GGAAATGTAGACTGCTGCATCCACTTTCGCTGCCAGGAGGCTTTCAGCATATGGGAGCACACGCTGCTCCTGTAAAGTCTGCAACCAAGTGTCCTTCTACCCGAAACAGCACTGGCAAAGAGATGTTGAGATCCCAACTGGCACAGAGAAGAAGAAGTCTCTATGTTAATGGGTGGCAAATTACCTGTTTAAGGAGGCACGCATGTGATTGTCACAGAACTACCAGCTGGTTCTAAGCCACACCACTGAGATGAACTCTCCAGGACATAAAGTAGCTGATTATAGAAAATGGTGTCTACAATGAAGCACAATCACAGCCAGGTAATTAATGTGAACTGCTTTTAAGTGGTCACATAGAAGAAAATTAAGGAATTTTTATGTTCTGGAAAGGAAAAGGAGCCAGGAAGAATGAATTTTTATGGTGTTCTTGCATTTTTCTCCCTACCTGAAGAGCACAATTAAGGTGCTTTAGCTACAGGCTTGTCTGGACTAGGTTACACTCACCAGTACACAGCTGTGGCTGCCTTGATTTACCTGGGTGTCCATTTACCCACCGTGTTTGTTATGGGCCACGGTGAAAACTATTCAACCTCATTTAACTTTGAAGCAAGTCCTGCTCTGAGCAAGAGTCTGGCCCAGAAAACCTCCAGAGGTTCCTTCCAACTTCAGCTATTCTGTAACTGCTTTTTTCAGTTAATACCTTTGTATTTATAACAGCTGTTTATTTATTGGCCTTGGCTTGTGAACGTGGGTGATTTTCTGCTTCTCCCAGAACACTGCTGTGTTTTGCTTCTAGCCCCATTAAGAAAGGCTGTAAGAAGCAGTTTAGAAAGTGATTTGAGTGAAAAAAAAGGCATCTCTTCACTCACATTATACAAGAATTAAACTTAATGGCAGGTGAATACTACTTGATGATGGTTTTTTGAAAACTGGGCAGCGTTTGACCCTTCAGAAGGGCAGGTCAAGCGGCACAGCTCTGCCATCCAGGCTGCCAATGCGGAGAGGGTAAAACTGGAAAGGCTGTAGAGGAGGAGATAAGCCCCTTCTCCCATGTCATGACACCCACTTCTGACCAGCCATCTATTTTTTAGGAAGAATGATTAATTGACAGGTGCAATCCCCAGGGGTGAGGGATGCAGTCTGAAGGCTTTACCGTTACCAAGTTAAATGGAATAGATTAGAACTGTTTTCCAAGCAGGAAAGCAAACTGCAGAAATTATCTGTTCTGCTTGAAGAAACTAGATTATGGGGCCATTTATTTAGTACAAAATAAATCAGGTGGAAAGGTTAATTTAGTGCCTGCAGTTCTCCTCTCCAAATTAATCACCGAAAGTGAAAGAGGTACTTCATTTCCTAAATATAAGTGTGTATTTCACTGTTCTGGATGAAAGCAGAAGTGTGTGACTGTTTCAAGCAGCTCTGTGGTTGGAACAGCCAGTAAGGGAATCTTCTTCAGCTCAAATAGCAGGGTTTGTTTCCCAGGTAAATAATTTATATTCCTGCTGTTAGGGAGAAGTCACAGGAGACTGTTGGGAAGCAGCCCTAAGAGGCTGTGGAGATGTTGCATTTGATCCTGCACTCCGGTGAGTCAGCTTAGGAGGATTTCTAATGTCAACAGGCGCCTTTCAACAATCAAAGCCAGCTGGCTGCATACCTGAGGCTGCCTCTCCCTGCCTGACAGGTGATAGCTTCCGATAAGGGGGAGCACTAAACCCGACAACTGATTAGTGAGAGACAGAACAGGCTACACAATGCACAGACTCTGCGTGCTGCACGCAGCCACAGCTCCTCTCCCTGCTATCTTCAGTGAAAAATGCACTTAGGTGCCTGAGACATTTAGTGTGCAAGTTACTTGATTTTCTTTTTTTAAAAAAACCTTTTTTTTTTTGCCTTTAAAGGTGACAAGGATTGGGAAAGGTGACAAGGATTGGGAAAGGTGACAAGGATTTGGATGAGGAATTTATGTTGGTTTTATTTCTCACCCACTTTGGAAAAAGTAAAGCAACGTGGAGTACCCAGGAAAGGGGGCTTGTGTGCTGCTGGTCTCTCTTATCAGCAAGATGCTCCTTCCTGTTTCACACCAGGAGAATTTAGCTACAGTTTCAGGCACGGAACTCTGCTTGTGAAACTGCAGCCAGGGCTGGTCTGTCCCGCAGCTGTGGAAATCTGCCCCACAAGCTGAAAGAACTGAAGGAGCCTCCCTCTAGTTCCTTTTTTTCCCTTCCATGTGTTACTTCAGGAATCCAAGACTTATTTTGTTCCAAAGGGCAGTTTGTTACTGTAGGTAAAAACAAGCATAACTAATGTACTTACAAGGTAGAGCAGTCTTATAATTTGTACGCACTGCCTTCCACCCTGCTTACTGGGATAATTAACATCCCATTGGTTGTTGCACAGAAAGGGTAAGATCTGTAAAATAACTAGTGATTTTGGATAGTTCAGTTTTCACAGAGGTAAGAGAGAGTTCAGTGCTCAAACCCATTGCATTCTTCCATGTGCTGATGGTTTTTATTCCATAAGCACCTTGCTCAGCTTTCTGGGAGTAAATCAAGTCATTGCACCAAAAACTGTTTTTTAGGATTCTCCTTGTTTCCTTCTGTGGCTCTTCCCAACATTCCACAACATCGATTCACAAACTCTGCCTCACAGAGCACAACTTTTCTTTGCAGCTTTCTGGGAATCTCTTTCATTCCAGCCTTTGAAAAAAAAGGAGTTCCCCCCACCCCAAGCACAGAAATCTTCCCAACCCTGCATAAGCCTGGGTAGGACATTTCTTCCCTGATATCAGCAGACATATCTCTGATTGCTTTGCTGAGCACTCAGATGCCATCTGTGAGGGCTTCCTCCACCAAGGCCCAAGCTCAGCCTGCCTGTGGGTGGGCAGCAGAGATGCTCCAGGCCCTTCCTCTTTCCCAGTGAACATGACTTTCTGACTGGAGCTCCGGTGCTCATCACATTCGAGATCTGCTCGGAAAAGGTCTCTGGTTGTCAATAAATACGGGTAAGTTACACAATGGGCAGGCTCAAAGCACAGATACAGGAGTAACCAGCCTTCCTCTGCCACCCTACGCTCCCCTTGACCAGCTAAATCCAAACAGCCATTACTAAAAGTTTCAAACACTTTGCCAAATATTTTAATTCAGCTGCACAACCAACCTGACACAAGGCTAAACTCACCCTTGTTCTGAAGCTGCTCTCTGCATGCGTACGTGGGCACACCTAGCTCGCTGCCTGTGCTGGGCTTTGCATGCACCTGAGTGGGGTGGATATGGAAATCAGGATTAACCTTTGCCTCTGTGGGTTTAACTGACTGGTCAGAAGTCAAGCAGTGAACAGCGCTGGGCCTCCGAAGCGGAGCCAAACCACAAGACCATCTGTTTTCCCTTCTGAAGGGTGTTGAAGTGTCTGCTGCAAAGACACAGGCCTTTCCTTTCTCCACATGCTGGGACTTGGCTGTGAATCCAGCAGCATCTCTGCTTCCACTCCGCTCAGGGGCAGGAAAAATCAGGCATTTGTAGGCTGTGGGCAGGTAACACAATGCCTTATATGTGGGATTTTCTTCTTTCCACTAACGTGGATCTCTCACTGGTTGAATATTTACCAGTCTGTCACTTCCTCAGAGCCCAGCATGTGCTAAGGCAGAGGCTGCCTGCGTAGTTACACATGCATGCTGCTGGGCCATCTTGGGGGCCAGGCTGGGATGCCCTTCATCCTACTACAACTAGAGCAACCCACATCACTGTAAGGGATGAACAGACCTTCTCCCTGCTCCCAAAGCATCCTCTTTCCTTGGCTGACAGGGCACTTGGGGTCTTTATACTGTTCCAAGGCATCACATTTTTGTACAATGAAGTCAAGTCCCTGAGTGCAGAACACCTGCATGCAACAGCCTTGCTCCAAGCGCACTCCATAACATTTGCCAGGTTCCTTTTTTCCTAGGTTTCACACTCCCTCTTGTGCTTTCTCCCCAGCCCACGGCCCCAAGAGTTGCCCCCGTCTCTTTCTCAGCAGACTCTCTAAATCCCTTGGCAGCCACTTACGTAGGGCAGCCTGCCTGCCATAATCCTCACTGCTCTGGGCATGTACCATGTCTTTCTTCTGGAGCATGTATGGCTGTGCCGCTGTTTTGACCCCTGGGTGGTTGTGTGCAGACCAAGGCCAGCTCCTAGAGAGGTGTGAAGCAAGCCTGGGAGACCTCACCTTCAAACCGCCACTCTGCTAGGAGGACCTGCTCTGAGGTGCCTCCTGTGCCAGGCTGACTCGCTTCTCAGCCTCTGGGATTCCCTTCAGAAGGAGTACTGACCCAGTAGCTGACTGGTTTATTGTGCTGCTTTCATCTCAGTTGGGTGCCGGCTCAACTGCCCCTTCCTACTCTATATACCCAGCTGATGGCACAATCAGCACAAGAGGGATAAAAGGAACTCCCTGGTGGTATGTTAGCACTAGAGGTTCCTGCCAAACAGAATCACAGAATCCCAG
>VZTU01005154.1:0-20126 GCA_013400835.1 Zapornia atra | reverse complement strand
TGATTCTGTGATTCTATGAGAGTTTGATTCCTTGCAATGCAAGGCCAAGAAGCTCCTTTAACCACCCCCCATCAGCCCCTTTAGAAACCCAGCCGCAGGATGCAGGCAAGACTGGCCAAGATGCCCAGAGTTATCACAGTGTAGCTGGTTTTCACACTGCTGGCACCACTGATGTTGCATAAGGAAGTCTCACAGCAGCTGGTAGCAACACCAGCGATGCCAATATTCAGGTCAATCGTTGGACAGAACGCAGAACATCTCTTGGTAATACGCTGGTTACGGTCGTTGCCTGAAGTGGGAGAGGGAGAAAACAGGATGAAAAGTCAGGTATTTTATCTGGTCTATTTTTTAGAGGCTTCAGTGAGGGACTGGTTGTGTAATACTCAGCAGGGAATACGTTGTTCTGCACTTAGTGCTGTTGGTTTCCCTTGGGCTTGGTCACACTGCATCATTATTTCTGTCTATTTAACTTATGGAGACCATCTCCAAGCCTCACGACTCCTACATTGTTTCCAGGACCAGCTGAGTGCAACCTAGGGCAAGAATTTGGACATCTCCCCTGGGAGGAAAGGCTGGATCCTGGGATAGAAAAGCCAGGGATCTCCTGGAGAGAGTCCAGAGGAGCTACGGAGATGCTGAAGGGCCTGGAGCATCTCCCCTGGGAGGAAAGGCTGAGTGAGCTGGGGCTGTTCAGCCTGGAGAGAAGCAGCCTGAGAGGGGATCTGATCAATGGGGATCAATAGCTGAAGGGTGGGACACAGGGGGACATGGGCAGCCTCTGCTCAGTGTCTGTGGGGACAGGACAAGGGGCAATGGCCTCAAGTTGGAGCACAGGGAGTTCCCCACCAATCTGGGGAAGAACTTCTTCCCAGTGAGGGTGAGGGAGCCCTGGGACAGGCTGCCCAGGGGGTGTGGAGTCTCCTTCTCTGGAGAGATTCCAGCCCCATCTGGATTTCTCCCTGTGTGCCCTGTCCTAGGGACCCTGCTTTGGCAGGGGGGTTGGACCTGATGATCTCTGGAGGGCCCTTCCAACCCTTATGATCCTGTGATTATTCTGTGATCTCTTCTTTACTGTGAGGGTGGTGAGGCACTGGTACTTGTTACCCAGAGTTGCTGTGGACGTTCCCTCCCTGAAAGTGTCCAAGAGCAGGTTGGCTGGGGCTTTGGGCAACGTAGGCTAGAGAAGGGTGTCCCTGCCCGTGGCAGAGGGTTGGAACTAGGTGGGATTTGAGGTCCCTTTTAACTCAAACCAGTCTGAAGATGGTAAGACACCATCGTCACCATGCCCTGGGATTGCTCCTTCCACAGTACCTGGCCCTTTCCAGTTCCACCCCCTCCTGAACATATATCTGAGCTTGGAGATGAGACAATCCTCTCCTTTCCAATGTCTCCCTTTCCTGGCAGCCCAGTACTGTTCCAATACACTGCAATAGAGATGGGCTGTGCTGACTTCCCACCTGTTGCCAGATTTGCTTCCTGTGTGCTGTGAGCCTCATTAATTCTTCCACCACACCTCACAGTGGGTGGGGGCTCTGTGGTGAGCCTAACCTGAGCCCCTTCTTGTCATCAAAGCCTTAGAAAAGCTCCACACTTACCAAGTCCTGTGGTAGAGTAAGTTGTGAGACAGTACTTCTCGTGGTCAGAGCATGTGGTTGTGCTGAGACAGTGGAGGTTGGAATATGCATCTTTGCAGGTGAAACATGTCAAGGAGAAGGCTGCAAAAGAAGCACACAGCACCCATCAATCACCTCTAGAAACACCTGTAAGAGCACAAACCCCTGTGCTGCTTCAGATGGAGGATCTGCCAGCCCAGCAGCCACCTCCTGAGTGTATGAAGCTTGGCCACAGAATCTCTCCTGGACTCTAAGCTCAGATTCCTGATGCTGATGTGGTTTGCTCATTTAGTAGACCCCCAAGGGATCTTCCTTCTGAATACTTCTTGAATCCATTTAAACATCTTTCATCTGAAGTGTGCATTTGGAAAGATCTCCCCAGTGTTTTACACCTGCAGCATGGAGCTCTTGTGCTTTCTTTCCAACCTGGCTCCTCCAAGCTCTAGTTTCTGGCCACTAGTCCTTGCATCAAAAGAGAGCAGCTGGTTCCTTTTCACACTCACCCTCATCAAGTCGTCTGAAGAGTCCTGGGGCCTACACATCCTTTCTCAGATCACACATACCAACAGCTTGGCAGAAATTACACCAGTTCCCTGGCAGAAAAGGACCTGAGCATGTTGGTTGACAGGGAGCTGACCAGGAGCCAGCAGTGTGCCCAGGGGGCCAGGAAGGCCAAGGGCATCCTGGCTTGTGTCAGAGCCAGTGTGGCCAGTAGGTGTGGGGAGGGGATTGTGCCCCTGGCCTGTGCACTGGGGAGGCTGCAGCTGGAGTGCTGGGTCCAGTTCTGGGCTCCTCAGCATCAGAAGGACATGGAGGTCCTGGAGCGAGTGCAGAGAAGGGCAACCAGGCTGGGGAAGGGGCTGGAGGGCAAATCCTCTGAGGAGCAGCTGAGGGAGCTGGGGGTGTTGAGCCTGGAGAAGAGGAGGCTGAGGGGAGACCTTATCACTCTCTACAACTACCTGAAAGGAGGGTGTAGTGAGGTGGGGCTTGGTCTCTTCTCCCAAGCAACAGGACGAGAGGAAATGGTCTCAAATTGCATCAGGAGAGGTTTAGGTTGATTATTAGGAAAAATTTCTTCACTGAAGGATGGGTCAGGCATTGGAACAGGCTGCCCAGAGAGGTGGTGGAGTCACCATCCCTGGAGGGCTTCAAAAAACATGTAGATGTGACACTCCAGGACATGGTTTAGTTGGCATGGTGGTATTGGACAGACAGTTGGACATGATGAGCTTAAGAGGTCTTTTTCCAACCTTAAAGATTCTGTAACAGTGAATTATTTTTAAAACATTTTCAAATACAAGAGGGGAAAGACCCACTCAAGAGTAACCCTGGGTGTACCAGGCATGATTTCTTTGCTCCATGCCCCCACAACATTATCTCTCCAATCAGGGACAAGCGACCTAGATCTGCAACTCAGTGTTTACTGAGGAGATGGATGCTTACATTTGGCTGATTCATTTTCAGGGCAGTCCTGGGCCTGTAGAAGACAGGGCTCAGCAAACCACCCCCTTGGCTGCAGCAGACTCCTTTTTTACAGCCATCTGTGGGGTGATGAGTGCCCAGCACTACGAACTGTGTACATCTGTAATGCTGGGCATCTGCAAAGCCCTCTGCTGATATGAATGGATGAAAACAGCTTGCACTCAAGTAGGCTAAAGCAGTCATTCACAGCAAAGAGATCCTTGGGGAAGGCTTCTTTGCATGATAAGGGGAGTTTCCTACTCATCTGTTTATCTGGAGCAAACACTGCTGCAGTAATGTCATCCATTGGGGATTAAACTGATGCCCATTCCCAGGTTATCCCTATCTTTGGCCAGTTAACACCCATCTTATTTTTGTACCAGCACTGTCCTTTAGCTTTCCCTTCCTTGCTTTTCATCTACATCACTCTTCTTCTCCCTTTCTTAAGCTTCCATGCCCTTGTTAGTACCTTTGGCAGCAATGTCCCAACCTCACTGCTGCCCTTGCTTGACTTTGGACAAGTTTATCTTGCCCAAACAGGCTCTCTGCACCTTCATGTCCTACCAGCCCAGACCTGGCCTCAGCTCACACCATGATCCCAGGTGACCAGGCTCACTATCTCATAAGAAACCACAAATGTACTTTTTAGGGCACTATTCATCCTTCTCTGTAGGAGCTATCTGCTCTTCCCACTCCAGCTAACAGCACCTTCTCCCTTTCCATGGCCATGGAGCACTGACCTGCGCTTTCCTCTTGTGTTCTGTAGTCCTCACAGCTCCTATTCTCCCTCTGTTGTGTGTCACAGCTAGCAGAGGACACAGAGTCTGTGCAACTGGGCTTGTGTTGACTCAGATCCCATCTCCCTTTGCTCCCATACTCAACAACCTGATGGTTTCAAAAGCCTCAAGCGTGGCACCCAGCTGGCTCTGACTTGACACCAAGACTATGGCAATTTGCCTCCTGCTTTGGTCATCATGATGATTTCCATCTTCAAACCCTCTTGGCTGTCCTGCTCTTTCATTCACTGTCCTCTTGGCACCACACCCCACATTTTTCCATTTTTCTTTTATGTTTTGTTTTGTTTTTCAAGTCCAGGACCCTCCTTTAGACCACTCAAAGTGGAGTGGCTTCATTCTCTTCTCTTGTGAAACCTCACAGAGGCCTGTTTCTGCTCCACCCCTCTAGGAAGTACCCATTCATCCCAGAATAACCCTACACTAGAGCAGAGTCCCCAAACTGGGTTTTCCAGACATGTAACCCATTTTATTCTTTAATTAACACGACTGGGTTTTCCAGTCAGGCAGCTCATTTTATCCCTTAATTAATGCAGCTTCTTCAATCAAGATCATTCCAAGAAATACTTCCTGAATCTATGCAGGAGAGAGTGGTGTTTCTTGCATGCCCAGGTCCTGTTTCATCCCAACCCCCCAAAGCTGGAAATTTCAGAGTCCAGTCACCCTGATATCCTTCTAGACAGGGAAGGGGCCAAGTGCCCTTCAGGGGTGATTTTTCCCAACCTCTCTTTCTGCAAAGAGTGAGGTTCCTCTCTCAACTCACATTCTTTATAGAGGATTCCTGAAGGCGTGTGGGCTCCTAACTGGGTGGCTCAAGTCAAGACCCTGAAGTCAGACAGGGCCAGTTTTGATCCTCTATCCTTGTAGGAGCGACTGCTCATGCTCTTGAAAACCACTCCTGGTTTGATGGTGTCTGTTGAGGTACCTATTGCAATGAGGGCTGAGTTGGGGTATAGAACCCTTTAGGAATGTGCTGCACTCAGGCTGCAAACCTGGAGTTAAGCCAGGTTTTGAGGCTTAAAGCAGGAGGCTGAGACCCTCTCTGTTGTGGAGATCTTCTGCCTGTGCCTAGCAAGCTGTCTGCTCTAAGGGAAAAAGAGCATTCCTCAAGGAAGATCTTCATGGGAGCAATTCAAGTCACCCAGATAAACAACATCCACGTGTGAGGCATTACCAAATGGAAGCACCAGCAGAAGCAGGATTTACACCATTAAAATCAGTCAGGTTCAGGGTGAATTGGTACAGCAACCAGCCTTCTGGCTAGATTGCACAGCAAAGTAGTGCTGCATGTGTGTCCATTTTCACCAGCTGCTTGGGTAAATTGGCTCTTTAAAAGAAAAAAGTTATTACAGTTGATAAGCTGCAGGAAAGGAAGATTTTGTTGCCCTCAACTTTCTCTACCCCTTTGAGCACAATGACTTAGCACGTGCCAAGTTCAAAGCTTGTGAAGTCCCACAGTAAGAACGTTTACAGCCTCAAATTAAGTGTGACTATAAATGCTGTGCTAAACCAGGACCAGAATGGGCAGTAATTTTGCAGGTAAAGCCCTACAGCAGAGCCTGAGAAAGGTTCATTTTTCATTAAGGCAACCCCTCCACACTCCCCCCCCCCACAAGCTGAGGAAATCCACTATTTCCCTGGAAAGGTCAGGGCTGCACCCTCTGTTCCTTGCCTGACCACAAGCCCACCCCTGTGTAAATGGGGGCATCTTCCAGAGGAGTGGTTCTTGGCAAAGCCCAACCAGGCAGAGTTAAAGTGCAGGTTCCCAGTGCATCCTTACCCAAAAAACAACCCCATCCAGTTATTAGAGTGAGAATGGGACCCTCTGTCTCCATCCCTGTCTTGGGATCAACATCAGCAAGTGTCACCTCAAAGCAACAAGGTGCAAGGAAGAGGTGGGAGCTCGAATTGCATCTCCTTGTGGCATGACCATCTCTCTGCCAATTTAGGTAATGATGATTTCTAATTGCAACCAATAAACCAGCAAGTGAAAAAAATTAATAATCAGGCTGTAGTTAGTTATATGTCAAATGTGCAGCTTTATTGTGCATCCTGCCCTCTGCTATTTCAGCCCTATATAGCCCTCAACTAACCCCTCTGCTCACAGAGCTGCACCAAGAGCTCTCAGATGCCTACACTGAGCCACTCCAAGCTCTGGGCTGGGACTGCATGAGTCAGGTGAGGTGGGTATCTCATCCCCCACCTCAGTTTCTCAGCATTCTTCCAACTTCTGGGAAGATGCATGCCCTGCTTGCTTACCCTGAGGACTGGAATATTCTCTAATGACCCTTCAGGTTTAGAATTCATGCTGCAAAATCCCCTCCTCATCCTGCAATATCAAAGACATTGCTAGTGGACATGGAGACAAAGGTATTGGCTCCAGCTCTGGGAGTCTTGCTAGTGGGAAGCAATCCTTGGAGACTCACCACTCTCTGTGCACAGGGTTATGACCAGCAGGACAAGAAGAGACATCTTCATCCTTTATAGGTCTTGCAGCTTCCAAAACAAGCAGGAGTCACCCAGGGCAGGTTTTATACCTCTGCAATGTTTGCTTTGCTGCTAGGTTAATAACTATAGGGTTGCTGTGTCACATGGTGGGTAATTTAGAGTAACATGTCAGCACTTGCATGGGAAAGTATGTTTCATTGGAACCCTGAAGAGGCTTATGTTCTCCCCCCCCCAACAATTCTTTTCCTAGATGTTTCACAATGCAGCTTGTTCATCTGGTATGAAGCATGCAACAGTTTCTAATTCTGGGTAAGTGTAGGAAAAGCAAAACACAAAAACAAACCAGTGTCCACGTGAGCAGAGGAATGGGGTTTTTGGGGGTTTGGTTCTTTTTTCCCAGGACAGCTTGGGTCTCAGGCTATACAGGCTTGAAGATCCTCACACACTGTTTTAGTGCATATGGAAATTGATTGAATTTGAAATGGAAATTGGGATTGAAGCTTCCACAAAATGCCTCTCAGGATTGTCAGTGCAGCTAGATCACAAGAGCGCTCTCCTTCTACTGCATTTCAGAAGGGAGCAGGCATCATTTTCTGGGGGTCTTTTTTAAGGCTGCAGTTCAAACCCATAAATGTTTCTGTTCAAAAATTGCATCTTTTATATTGAGTTATCTTCTTATAAATTCCACTGGGCAATGAAAATGGCCCCTTCAATTAAAAAATAGAAATAACACCCACCCCCATCACGTTGAACAAGCTGTGAATTTTTTTGCAAATTACAAAAAAAATAAATGTCAGGGAATAAAAAAAACCAACCCAAAACCCAAAACCCCACAGTTATAGAGAATGAGGAATTGCCTGATCAAGGATTTCAACTCATTAAAGTTGTGAGAAAAAAATAAAGCCAGCCAAAATTCTGTGAAATGCCAAATAGGAGCATTCCACTGGGTTTCCATACGGTGCCTCCATGGTCCTCCTTTTTTATCATGTTTCACCATACCTCCCCATATAAAAACAGAATCCTTCCCATCTTCTGATTGCTGCTGTCTTTTCCTCCCACCATTGCCTTTCTGCCACGGGGGAGGGAGGCACGGTCCCAGAAATGGTCCAGCTGGATCCATTTCACGTGACATTCAGAGCCACAGGAGCAACCTGCATACCCCAAGCTTCTGCCAGTGACTCTGCCCCTTGCTGCTCTCCATCTGTTTCATTCCCCTTCTTTTTTCTTAGCCTCAAAGTTACTCAGATTCCCATCTCCCATTAAATATTTGAGCTTCCAATATGACCCACCTACAGTCATTATCTCATCAAAAAGACATGCCCAGTTCTTGAGGTGATGTAACTCTTTCCAACACCTCTAAATTGGATGTATAAATATTGCTAGTATGGAGACCTGTGTGACTAAGGCAAGGAAATCTCTGCTTTCTCAATAGGTAGAGCATGAAACTCAATTGGAACAGAGGTGGTAATTAACCAAGAAAGCTCAAAGGAAGGGTGGTGTTTGGCTTCACAAGGCCGATGCCTTTGTAAGGCACCAGGAAGGCAGAAAACAGAAGCTGGCACCTTCCATGCCAGGCAGTGCAACCCTCCCTTCCCTCTGAAATATATTTTCCCAATCCAGGAGGGATTTCATGAGTCTTTATTGATAAATAAACTTTTACTGCTGACTATTGGAGGTAATAGCAGAAAAGGGGGTCTCTAGTCACAAGATGATGCCACTCTGCAGCCTGTACATTGGGCTGCACAGGCAGCCCACATTCAGATTTATTTCAGCCAACAGCATCCATTAACTGGTACAGAAATAGCAGCTCAGCTAGGAGCTTTTTTTCCACCTCCCCCCTCCTCCCTTGTAGTCTCACCCAAGCAAAAACTAAAATATCTCTTGTCTCCAGCAAGCTGCTGAGATTTTGAGATGGCAAGGCTGTATTTCTTAAAGGAGTTATTGCAGGGTTTCTGACAGTGGAGATTTTCCCTAGTCCTGCTCTCCTCCAACTGGTCCCATCTGTCCCCCTGATATTGATGTTACCTTCATCCCTCACCAGCACCAGGTGAGACAGGTTGAAAAGAACCCATGAGGGTAGGGAAGGACAGAGATGATTAGGACCCCAGAGGGACCAAGGGAAAAGAGAAGATAGTATCACAGTTTACAAGTGATATAGAGCTATGAATTTCAAGAAGATTTTGGAAAGAGGAGCAGGGGATTTAACTAGGGGGTGGAGGATGGGGTGGAATGACTTATTTCCTTTGACACAGTTGCCTAGTGGAGAAGGAGAGTGTTTTGTCTTGTTCTAAACCTGGTTGACACTGTCATGTGAGAAGGGCAAACTTTCTTTTTTCTTAATAATTATTTTGGTGAAAACGTGTGAATTTCATGAAACAAAAGCTGAGAACTTCAAAGTAACTGTGACATTGGGATGTTTTTACTAAATAGGGATTTTTAAATGGGCCAAAAGCTTTGATGCTTTTTAATTTCACAGAATCACAGAATCACAAGGTTGGAAAAGACCTTTGAAGATCATCAAGTTCCTGTCCTAAGATAAACCATATCCCTGAGCACCTCATCTCCCCTCTGTTAAACACACCCAGGGGTGGGGACTCAGACCCCTCCCTGGGCAGCCTGTGCCAGGCCCTGACCCTGTCTCAGGCCCCACCCTGTTCTAGGCCCCTATTCCAGGCCCATCCAGGGCCCTGACCCTGCTCCAGGCCCGTTCCAGGCCCTGACCCTGTCTCAGGCCCTGACCCTGTCTCAGGCCCTGACCCTGTTCCAGGCCCATCCCAGTCCCTGACCCTGCTCCAGGCCCGTTCCAGGCCCTGACCCTGTCTCAGGCCCTGACCCTGCTCCAGGCCCCTGTTCCACAGCTCCACAACTCTTCCAGGGCAGAACTTTTCCCTCCCATCTGAGCTGACCCTGCCCTGGGGCAGCTTGAGCCCATTGCCCCTTGGCCCATCTCCTGTCCCCTGGCTGAAGAGACCATCGCCCACCTCTCTGCACCCTCCTGGCAGGGCAGGGGAGGTGGGGAGAAGGTCTCCCCTCAGCCTCCTCTTCTCCAGGCTCAATTTCAGACATTATTGTGATTAACACATAGGAAAAGTGATGGGAAAAGTGGTTAAAATGAAGTGAAAAAACCCCACCCCAGGTTTCTGTTGATCCCTCAGCCCAGAAATGCTACAACACTACCACTTATCAGTCAGCCCATCCTGTATTTAAATATGTACCAGAACACCCTCCTTGCCCAGAAAAGACTAACAGGATGACTAAACCTAATCCCATGTTCAGAGCCTTAGGCACATACTGAGGTTTCTCCCCGTTGCACAGGCACTTTGCCACTTGGCTGGAGCACTCCTGGAGCAGGACTCCCCTGGGGTGCAAACATTTTATCCTGGGCCACTTCTATACGAGCCCTCCTGAAATGCACCACTGCATTTGTGAGCTGCTCAGCTGGGAATTCTGCACCATCCAGATCCAGGAGTGCATGTATTTTGCCCAACCTAGCTATAACTTTGCTCCTCCAAGAGCTGCAGGAGACGACCAACCCATTTCCCCCATCCCCAAGCCTGGAATTGCAGCAGCAGCAGAGGAAAGGGAAAGAGCAGAGACCTCCCAATCACATCAGACACCCATGGCCTCTACCAAGTTCTTTCTTCCCATTTCCCCTCTCCCTGCAGAGATGTCAGGAGCAATCACGTGGACAACAGCATGCCTGGCAGGACAAGGGGGAATGGATTAAAACTAAAGGAAGGAAGGGTTAGATTAGATATCAGGGGGAAGTTTTTTACAGAGAGAGTGGTGAGGGGCTGGAACAGGCTGCCCAGAGAAGTAGTGGATGCCCCGTCCCTGGAAGTGTTCAAGGCCAGGTTGGATGGGGCCCTGGGCAACCTTGTGTAGCTCCAGGCCTGGAGGTTGGTGTCCCTGCCTGTGGCAGGGGGGTTGGAGCTCTATGATCCTTGGGGTCCCTTCCAACCCAGACCATTCTATGATTCTCTCCAAGCAATCACAGAGGTCCCCACGATATAAGGACAAGTTCCAGCAAGCACCATTGTCATCTTGGACATCTCCAGCATCTTGGTGTGGTACCTTTATTATCTATTATAAAAGCTGAAACCAGTAAACCTGCAGAGATCACACAACAACTTTGCAGCATGGCCAGAAGCACAAACAATCACCTGCCAAACCCCCAGTCCTGGGTCTTTAGCAGTTAGGAAACAATTCTCCCAGTTGCTCACAGTGGGAACAACACAAACAACTTTGACCTTTCCATATTGACAGCTTCATTGGTTGGCACTGAGTGAATGGGCAGGTCATCTGGCTGTATGGAGCGTGTGCCTTGAGCTGCTGGATGCAACTGAGTTAATTGAGAAAGGTAGCCAGGAGGAGACATCCCAGGGGCTAAAAGAAGAGCTCAATGTGAAGGAGAGATTCAGGCTACAGCCCGTCCTCAGGCTGATCTTAGTGTGGGTAGAGCAAACACACTCCAGAATCATGTGAAACTTTATTTTGTCTGACAATTGTCACATGCATGTTATCAAAAGAGCTTTCCCAGGGAAAATTAGTACAAAACAGCAAATGAAACAGGGAGGGGAAAAAAATAGGATCTACACTGCCATGCCATTTGCTGGGTGGGATCTGAAGCAATATCTTGGAAGAAGCAGGGTAGCATAGACCCTGTCAGAGACACCAGACAGAACACGTTGGTTTCTCAGTTGGGGAATACCTTGCAGCTTCTTGGGTTTGTCATATCTTCACCCAACCCTCATCACAATCCTGCCCTGATGACACAGATCAAGCTGGCTGCCATTCCCAGGAGCATCACGGCGTAGCTGATCTTTATGCTGTTGGCACCACTGAAATTGCACAGGGAGGTACCACAGCACTTGGTGGAGTAAGCTGCCACCCCGAAGTTCACGTTGGTCTCAGGACAGTCTACAGAACATTTCTTGGTGATGCGGTGTCCCACGTCATTTCCTGGGTGGAGAACAGACAAGAAAGGAGAGCTGTGATTTAAGATTCTTCTCCCAAGAGCTGGCTAAAAAAGTGAGAGGAAGAGGTATGTTGCTCTCTGCTTAATTTGCAATGCAGCAGCTGTCAGCAGATCTGACGTCTGCTGGGTGAGTATCCACACAACCTGGGTAACACTCATGGCACTAGAAGGTCCTCGAAAGAAATACACACCGTGCTTCCTGTAGAACAGTGGAAAATCACTTTCAGGTTCTAAAACATTACTTATATCCAACCCATTTTCCACCTGGAGTGTTGGGTCCAGTTCTGGGCTCCCTGGGAGAGAAAAGCCAGGGATCTCCTGGAGAGAGTCCAGAGGAGCTACGGAGATGCTGAAGGGCCTGGAGCATCTCCCCTGGGAGGAAAGGCTGAGTGAGCTGGGGCTGTTCAGCCTGGAGAGAAGCAGCCTGAGAGGGGATCTGATCAATGGGGATCAATAGCTGAAGGGTGGGACACAGGGGGACATGGGCAGCCCCTTCTCAGTGTCTGTGGGGACAGGACAAGGGGCAATGGCCTCAAGTTGGAGCACAGGGAGTTCCCCCCCAATGTGGGGAAGAACTTCTTCCCAGTGAGGGTGAGGGAGCCCTGGGACAGGCTGCCCAGGGGGGTGTGGAGTCTCCTTCTCTGGAGATATTCCAGCCCCATCTGGACACCGACCTGTGTGCCCTGTCCTAGGGACCCTGCTTTGGCAGGGGGGTTGGACCTGATCCTGATGATCTCTGGAGGTCCCTTCCATCACAAAACATGTGGCAGATCTCTCAGATCAAGCCATGGGGTCTTTTCATGAAAGTCTGTGTGCTCCAGCCATCCCTGCCACAAAGTGGTGAGGAACATACCCTAGGTGGTGGATCACAGGGCACCACAGAGGGATTCACGTGTGTTATACGTTGTGATCCTTAAATCTTAGTGATCAACAACTACTACCCTCAAAAAAATATTGCCCATGAGTGTCTCTGGAATAAAAAAAAACAACAGTTAAAAACCAAAAAGCTCCTTGCCACGTTGCTGATACTCACCAAACCCTGCAGAGCTGTATGTGGTTATGCAGTATTTCTCATGGTCTTCACACTTGTAGGTTTTAAGGCAGTTCCAGTTGGAGTGCTCATTGTCACACGTGTAACAGAACAGTGAGGAAGCTGGGAAGAGCACATATGACAGACATTAGTGGTCTCCAGCCATGCCTTCCTGGGAAGAAAGTGTCAAAAGCCATGTCCCTTCTTGGAGAATACCCAGTAAAAAGTAAGCTACAAGCATATTGTCATGACAAGTGAAATAAGAAGTTGTTTTTGATTAATGAAGCTGAAAAGGCAAAAAACCCAGAACAAAACAAGTTTATTTTTTCTTTACTTGAGATTTTTGGTGATCAAACCTGGGACACTTATTATTTTCAGCCTGAGCAGCCCTCTCAGGTGACCTGTCTTTCTCCCCAGCATCTACATTGGCCTGGTTGACAGCCCACCTGCTTGTGATTGACCTAGGTGGGTCTAGTCTAGTTCTGGCAAGGAGGGAAGAAGCTGTCACTGTTCTCAGGTGAGCACTTAGGTTTTAGCATTTTTCAGATTGCATCTGCATAACACTATACAGACATGAATTAATTAAAGCTTATGACACCCCTGGTGAGCTAAATTACTGAGCACAGAGCCACATTAAAGGGAGTTCCCTGGGAGAGGTTGCTCTGGACAATGGAGAGATTATTCCTCCCAGTGCCTGGAACAACATGTTCTCAGTGATATTATTAGCAGGGTTGAGCCAGGTCTATTACAAAGCTAAAAGGAGGTTGGATATGTATTTCTGAATAAATCTGAAGTAAATTGAGTCAAAGGTCCAAGCTGGCTGTGCTACAAACAGGCACGTGCCATCTCATTCCCTGGAGATGGGTTTAGAATGAGTGGAAATTGTTCCCATCCTCTTCAGAGTTCCATGAAACGCTCCTCATTTCTGAGCAGGGGTGACAGAGGCCGTTGAGCTGCTCTTGGGACTGATTTCTCCATTGCTAGCAGTGGTGGAGTGCTCCTGGTTGAAGGTGACCAAATTAGAAACCCAGGGGTAGTGGGTGAAGGAGGGGAGGGGGTGTCCTCTGTTAGGCTGAAATGTCCCTAGTTCTGTTTGCCACGGCTTCTGCAATCCAGTAAGGGGGTTATTTCTGCTCAGAATAGCCCCTATAAATTCAATTTTAACATGTCTTTAACAAGGCAAGTCCTCCCAGGGACTCTAAAGCCCAGCTGCTGAGTTGATCCAAATTCAACTCTTGAATTTGAACCTGCCCATGATGCTGGGTTAGACAATTACAGAAGCAGTTTAGAAAGAGAATGAAAAGCCATTTTTGACCCTAACTAGTCCAGGTGGGAGAAGAAAAGGCCTCCATTCTGAGATGTGGGGAGCCCAGGTTCCTTGGGTGTAGCTCTGGAGCCAGCTCTGGGTGCCTCAAAATATACTCTGTCCATCTTGCTCTGAAACGTACCCAGATGCTCGGTGCCAGGTGTTACAAGCACAAGTGCTCTCCATCCCAGCAGGTAAAATCATCCTACACCCTGGTGTAACTCCTCTTTAACTGACTATTCATCATCCACTTGGACAAGTTGAACCTCCCACCTCTCCTCTGGAGACCCCCCAACACGAGCTGTGGGCGACCATCCTTGAGCAGACCGTGCCAGAGCAATCCCAGGCAGGGTGCTTAGCCAATGCTCTTGCATTTTCCAGTCCTGGTAGCTTGCTCTGGTCTGCCTTGCTGCCAGATCCCACCAAGATTCTCAAACCACTTCATGCTGCAGATGGAAACGAGACCCCCCAGCAGACTGAAACGCTCTCCCAACTGATGCAAGGGAAATCCCTCCCGGTCAGGAAACAGCAACAGCTTAAACCATTAAAGCTCTTACAAGTCCGGCCTCCACCCTCCATCAGCTCTAACTTTGCAAATGCAGACAGAAAATAGCCTTAACAGTGCAAAAAGTCTTGCTGTACTCAAGTCAGGATTGCCAAGAGATGCACAGAGCCAATGTTTCCAACTGGGTATTTCCTCACAATGATCTAGTTCGATCCGCGACGCCTCTTTGTTTTTTGGAAGAGGACAAGCACAGAGCGTTGCAGATGCCATTATAAACACACCACTCACAGACCCTTAAAGAAAAAAAAAAGCTCTTCAAGCCCAGGAGCAAAGAGCTCTTAGGCTTTGCAAGTATCTGCCAGCGACCTAGTTGCTTAATTGTAATGTCATTCTGGGAGATGATAAAGTGAAACGCTGTTGCGGCGTCACCACCAGCTCTGTTTCTGTTATCAACCCCCCTCCTGAAGAGACTGATTCAGGAGCAAAAATAGAACCAACAGGCAAAACTGAGAGCCCAGCTATTAGCATATCTCAGTTCACAAGTCTTGCCTTCAGATGTGAGCTTGTCAGAGCTTGATCTTGAGGTGTGAGAAACCGGAGCAGTCAGCTCATCTGCTTTGGGTTATTGGCACCTTGGCAGAACTTGCCCCCCAAGTTAAGAGGCGACCACACTAAATATTGCTTGATGCAGCTGATGCCAAAGAAAAACTGCAATCCCAAGACTCAACCAATGGCAACAAAAGCTGTCAAGCCTTCCCCTTGTCCCTGCCTTGTCCCTATTTTCTCTTCTAATATTTTCATCCTCTCCCAGCCTTCGTATCTCCTTACCTTGCTCGGCACACAGGACTGCTGCCAGCAGGGCAATCAGCAAAGCCCTCATGGTCGCCGTGCCCTCAGAGCCTGAACAATGTGGGAAGGTGCACCACACTAAGGTTTTATACCAGGACTGCATTTACCTTGACTTCCTTTGATTGCAGTAATTGGAGGGTTTGGGAGTGACAGCACATGAGATGGGTGTGTTTGTGCGTAGGAACATATTATGAGGCTCCAGGTAGCAATTTCTTTTACATCTCATTCAGATCCAATCTCTATTTTTCTTCCAAGGTCTACTCCTGCTGACCATCTCTGCTTTGCTAATTTGGGCAGCAATTTGTCTGACTCAAACATGGGAGCCCCTTCTCACTCCATTGGGCTGAACTGAGAAACCTGGAGCAAAGCAGATACAGCTGCCTTAGTCCAGGGTAGCTCAGCACTTCCAAGACAGTAGCTATCACCTGGCATCCTCCATCCTCTCTGCCACGATATGAAACCTTCATATCTGTGGGAAGTCACTCAAAGTTACCTCACTTGTACTAAGAAAAGCACTTATGCAGCAAACCAAACTCTATTGGTCTTGCAATGACACTAACTATGCCTGGACACTCACTCAGAGGCTCCCGTGGAACAAGCAGGGATGTGATCTGATGCTTTCATTTTGCTCTGCTTCTCTCCCCTCCAGAAGCATCCAGGGTTTCCAAGCAACGATGTTTGTTGATACCTGTAGACCAACTCGAGACTCACTCAGGTTTTTCCAGTCCCTCATGACCTTTCCAGTCCTTCTGCGCTCCCTCTATCTGTTCCCAAAACCACTTCATCACCTCCTGCCAAACGGTGGAGAGACAGAAAGCACACAAAAATGACTGCAGGAGTTAAACTATGAATGAGAGAGAAAATTACTGAGAAATAAAGCAAGATGTCAAGAAGACAGCTCAGCAAACCAGCACCCATTGTCTTTAGAGACTGAAATGACCTAGGGAAGTTGAGAGTCAAGGTTTGTACGGTCACTAATTATGTGGAAACAGAATAAAGAGCTCCCATTTGCTCTTTCACCAAATTAATCCCCAAGGAGTTGGTTCATAGGGTCTTCCTCTGATCGATTGTCTACAAGATCCTGTGCACATGTCCCCATCCCCAACCCCTGTGAGGGGTCTTTGGCTTCATTCTTCCTTTGGCCAGTTCTTTTTCTACAGCAGCTTCAGCCTCCAACAATTTTGGTCTCTGCTTGTGCCCAGAGCTGGGTGGACAGGATGAGCATCCAGTTTTCAGTGTTTCCCACCCTTCCCTGGATTCACCCTGACCTTGAGCATGAATCTTTAATTATCTCCTCTTTTAGCAAGGATGTGGATTAAAGCTAAAGGAAGGTTTAAATTAGATATTAGGAGGAAGTTCTTTGCAGAGAGAGTGGTGAGGGGCTGGAACAGACTGCCCAGAGAAGTAGTGGATGCTCCATCCCTGGGGGTGTTCAAGGCCAGGTTGGCTGGGGCCCTGGGCAACCTTGTGTAGCTCCAGGCCTGGAGGCTGGTGGCCCTGCCTGTGGCAGGGGGGTTGGAGCTCTCTGATCCTTGGGGTCCCTCCCAACCCAGCCCAGTCTGTGACTCTATGATTCTATGACCAGTGTGACCAGGGAACAGTTTGGTTTTAGTCCCTGCAAGTTGGCTGCTCATGTCATGAAAGAAGAATAGGAGGGCTGGACCTTGAACAAGAAGAAATTCCCACTTCCAGTGAAAAAGCAATGACAGTTTTGGGAATTATCAACTGATCTGTGTTACAAGTGAAAACTAAAATCACAGAATAACAGGGGTTGGAAGGGCCCTCCAGAGATCATGGGGTCCAACCCCCCTGCCAAAGCAGGGTCCCTAGGACAGGGCACACAGGGAGAAATCCAGATGGGGCTGGAACCTCTCCAGAGAAGGAGACTCCACACCCCCCTGGGCAGCCTGTCCCAGGGCTCCCTCATCCTCACTGGGAAGAAGTTCTTCCCCAGATTGGTGCAGAACATCCTGTGCTCCAACTTGAGGCCATCGCCCCAAGGAGCTCTCTGATCCTTGGGGTCCCTT
This sequence comes from Zapornia atra, assembly GCA_013400835.1. Lineage (NCBI taxonomy): Eukaryota > Metazoa > Chordata > Aves > Gruiformes > Rallidae > Zapornia > Zapornia atra. The sequence continues at coordinate 3,115 of VZTU01005154.1, read as the reverse complement.
CCAACCCAGACCTTTCTATGATTCTATGATTAGGAAAAAATTCTTCCCTGAAGGAGGGGTCAGGCATTGGATCAGGCTGCCCAGAGAGGGGGTGGATGCCCATCCCTGGAGGTGTTCAAGGCCAGGTTGCTGGGGCCCTGGGCAACCTTGTGTAGCTCCAGGCCTGGAGGTTGGTGTCCCTGCCTGTGGCAGGGGGGTTGGAGCTCTCTGATCCTTGGGGTCCCTTCCATTCTATGATTCTATGTAGGAGACCCAGATGACAGATAACATAGCAGCTATACTTTGGAAATAGCCTGTGAAAAATCATACTCTCTGAACAAGACTTTGTCTAAACTCATGCATGGGTGACATCAGGCAGGAAACATGGCTCTGCTAGAGCACAGGAGGGAATAGTTGGTATCAGTCCATGTTTGCTTTACGTGTGATAGCCAGGATCCTCTCAGCCAGCTGGACAAATGGAACTCAAAGCTTTCATTTCCTTCCACCCACATCAAAAATCCAGAATCGAAACTAGAGTTTCACCCTGAATCCACTTCATCTTGGAGCCAACTAGGCAGAGAAATGCAGGTCCTCAGCAGGAAGAGGGGAGCAATGCATGAAACACAGCAAGCCATAGAGAAAGAAGGGGGGCTTTGAAATTAAAACAAATAAATGAACAGTAAATAAATGACACTGTTAAAGCATAAGCACAGCTGAATAGGAAATCTGCAAGTGAGAAATGAGCTGTTGGAAGTGGAAANGGGGGGGGAGTTGAGAAATATTGGCACAAAGTAAAATAAATCAAACAAACACACAAAGCTGGGGGTGAAATAATTAAAGCCAGGCAAAGTGAGGGTAAGGGATAAGAGAGGATGGGAGGGAAGTGTCGGTGCTTCACAGCCTCTCCTAGGGTGGCATTGCTTAGTGCTCTGCAAAAGGTGTTCTGTGCAGACACTGCTCAGGTATTAACCACAACTCCTAAAGGTGTGAGGAGCGTTTTCAACAGCTCCCCAAATCCCAATGTAACCAACTACCAGAGTTAGGCTGTGGGGTCTCCTGTGGGGCCTGGATGGGGAAGGCATTTAGGGCATCACCTCGCCCCTGTGTCCCTGAAAGAGATGACTGGAAAAGCTTTGGGACCCAGACTGGGATCTGGCCAGGTCCCAAAACCACGCTGTTCTCCTGTGCTGTTGATATTGCAATCACGCTCAGGGCCAACTCAAGGGCTCTGGGCTCCAACCAGCACCACAAAGGTGGGAGTTGAGGGGACTGGGCTCCTTTGAAGCAGAGAGCAGCCTACTCCTTTCAAGCAAAGGGAAAAGAGAGCTGGAAGTAAAGCCAGGGCAAAGACAACTGGGGTAGTAGGAAGTCCAGCTCGTGTCAGGAGACTTCAGGGAACACAGCATGGAGGTGTTAAAACTGCTTAACCAAGGACACAGGAAAAAAAAGAGAGAGGGGAGAGGGTGAATCCTGCTGCAGAAATTGGGCTAGGTGGGTGTTAACAGAGGATCTTAAACAGTTAACAGAGCCTGGGAGTTTGAAAGCAAGAAACCTTAACCCACTTCAAGCTTGGCAGCCGACAGCATGTGTTTGTGCCAGACCTTGGGAGTGGGTTGTGCAAGGCCAGTCCTTTTTTGTGTAACAGGAGGCAGACAAAGCGTGTTTTCAGCCTGTGATGGAGCAGTGAGGTGGAGCAAACTGCCAGGTCTGGGGATGTTTTAATGTCAGCTATCCCCACTTTCTCCCTTTTTCTTTGCTGGGAGGTGGTTCCAATCGCAGCTCTTCCTCTCTGCTTCAGGGAGGAAGCTCTCTGTTTCAGCTCAGGGTTGTAAACTGAAGGCTTCCACAGGGAAAGGAGAGACCATGAGACAAGGTGAGAAGGCAGCAGCCATGGGTAGTGCTCCCAGTAGCCCTGAGTCATGCAGATGGTACATGCAAGGCAAGCAGTCCAGCCCAGCCCTGGACAGTATCAGAGTGATCTGGTCGTGTCATCTCCTCCTTCCTTGACAGGTCAAGGAAGGCTGGGTTGCTTCATCTGGCTGTGCAATGGCAGCAGGTTTAGATGAAGTATTTGAAGCAGGGAAGATCACAGGATCCAAAAACCCCAGGAGAAAAGGAAGACATGCATGTGATGTTTTGGCTTCTCCACCTGCTGCAGGCAGCCTGCTCTATTCTTCTCCCCTTTCCCAAAGCACATCTGGATCTGTAGTTTACCTGGTAGGCTTCAAACAACAGGACAGAGCTCCTCAGGTCAGCCTCATGGCAGATGACAGAGACTACCCAACTTCTGCCTCTAGGAAGGACAAGGATAGCCCAGATCCACTGTGTCTAGCTGAAGTACAAGGTGGTCTGGGTAGACTTCCATCTCAGCATGACAGCATTTTTCACTAGGTTTTGAATCCAGCCATATATATTTTTTAACCTTTAAGCCCATTTGACTAGGCTATCCTTCAGGCTACCAGGAGCCTTGCTATTGGTCACCATGGGTGAGGAACCTGAATCCTTTGGGGCTACAGCTACCAAGCCAACAGGAAAACCAAAGCCATTTTGTTACATCTCCTTAACCTCCAGAGTCCTTAGAGATTATTCAGTCCCATCAGCTTGAAGACTCATGGAGAAATACCACCATGATTGACATCCCCAACCAATGCCCTGCCTGAAGGGCCAAATCCAGACTAGCTCACCAAATAGGGCATCAGCCCAACCCCAACGCCATCCATACCACTGGATCATCAACATGGCTTGGGCACACCCCAACCCAGCATTGTCTCAAACAGTGCCCTGACATGGGGCTGCTCCTTGCAAGCAATTTGTCTGTAACCACCTTGTTTGCAGAGAAAATAGTTTAGAGTTATGGATGTGAATCATCCAAGGCCAAGGTTTCTTCTTCTGCAGTGGCATTTATTCAGCCAGGAGGGGGTATATTGGAGACTTACAGGGTCTAAAGGGCACTGAAGGATGGTTGGGAGGTGAGAGAAGAGGTGAGAGAGAAAAACCCATGGCCTTCTTTGAGATTACCCCAAAAAGAGTTAATGCCAGTCCTCAACAAGGAGGTCACTGCTGGCCACAGCTGGGTTTGGGGAGGAATGATCCTCACAGGTTTATTCTCCTGGTTTGGAGACAGGACAAGGGGCGA
>VZTU01005148.1:0-14291 GCA_013400835.1 Zapornia atra | reverse complement strand
TGCCAGGGCTGGCCCGGCCGCTTGCGGAGCCGGAGGGGCAGATCCAGCCAGAAGCGCGCAGAAGTTAACGCCTGGTTGCTAGCGGAGTAATCGCTCTGGGGTGCGCTGCAGCGAGAAGTGCCAGGGCGAGCATCAGCCATCTTCTAACGCCGCGTCCAGGTTGCAGGTTTAGCCCGGCAATGCCTGAAAAAAGCCGAAGGGTCCCCGTGAGCACCTTTCGGGGGCCCTTCCCGGGGGAGGCGGGCAGCGTGCCCGCTTCCCTGCGTCCTCCCTCTCGGGGCCTGAGCACCACCCTCATGAAGTTCGGAATTGCTTGGATGTGTTTTGCTCTTGTCTTTGGGCAGCGGAGACTTTGAGAAATGCGCAGTTGTGGAAACAGTTGTGGCAATATAAAGAGATGTCATACAGGCTTTTCTCAGAGCGGGAGGTGAGCACTGGCCCTTTGCCCACAGAGCATCATGTGCAGGCTTCAGAGTCTCCGAGCTGTGCGTTTCTTACCTGTCCACCCCACGTGACAGAACCCTGGGCTTACCTACTGCTTACCACATCATAAACGCAGAAGGCCGAGTTTTCATTTTGACCTAACTCTGACTGGCCTTATAACACCATGTGACCTTCTAACACTATGCAGAAGTGGTCCAAAATGAATATCCAACTGCAGGAACAGTTGTACATTCCCCCTTACAGTCTGCTGCAGTGAGGATGTGGTGGATGTGCCCTCCTAATGTCAAAACTGAAGTTGCTGACCTTGTTATTGAAGAACATTTGCAGAGCAGGAATTAAGGTGGCTGTGAGGCAGCCATATGCTGAAGATCAACCCAAGTCTGCAGAGCTAGAAGAATGGCTTGAAGCCGTCTTTCATGATGAGGATGATGAATGGTGATTATTTAACTTCTGTACCCTGCCCTCCATTTCTCACCAACCGCAGCTGAGGATGCAGAACCCATTCTATTGCCCACCTAAGCTTCCTTTAGCACAACTCTTCTGAAGCTAGGAAGCACTAGACAAGGGTCTGTGTTACTGGCACACTCTACTCGGTGCCACTGTGCACAGCATCCTCCTTGTTTCCCTGCCAGAGGACCTATTTGATGTGCAGCAGTATGGTAGGTTTGAGCAATGCACAGAACTCCAGCTGTAAGGAGGATTACACTTGACACAAATTCAGTTACACATTAAGTTGCCAACATAAGTACACCTGCTATGACCCATCTCCCAATCTATAGTAGCTAACTAACATTCCAAATGCCATGAGAAATGCTTCTGACATTCCACTCCTCCCCAGGGAAAAGCAACCCACACCTTGCACCAGCTATGAGGGATTTGTGTTTGAATATGCCCCCCATGGTCAGTGCTTACCTCCATCTGCCTAAGGCTCTGGCCAAACCAAGAGCAGTCAGTCCCAAATTAGATACTGTTCTGGCAAGCGCACTTGTGGCTAGTGCCCACTCGGGCATCTTCCTTGTATCAGAAGGATGTGTGTCATCATACAAGAGTTCAACATCCTGTGATCTTACTAATGCAACTCAACTGTCTGTTTATTACAGCAAGGGTATGAGTTAGTTTATAAAACTGTTTACTTAGCAGCAGGAGGGCAGTAAATACTATAAATTGTTAACAATTGAATAATCTGCAAAACGATAGCATGTAGATACACAGAACAGCTGACTGAAAAGTCTACATATTCCAAGTCGTGCTTTAAAGTCTGTGTGCCAAAATATTTTGAAATGTTGCAAAAATATGTCTTCTGGTTGATATTGAAGTAAGGATATTTCTACTACCAGTCCAAAATTTCCACATTTCTTTAATAGCACACATTAGTATCAACATTATCAATGCCTCATTAGTATCTATATGGTCATGTGTAGTAAATTTTAAAGTGCATACTAAAAGTACATATCTTTTAAAAGGTAAGTGTTGACTGCAAGGAGTGGGGAGAGTTCTTCATCAAGAGAAAACTGGTTTTTTTGTTTCAAATAAGACTTTCTGGTTTATATTTCCCCTCCTCATCCTTAAAGGACTGGTGTTCTCAGAAAACTGCCAGTTCTTCCGTGGGGTGAAAAGGTGTTACGGAGTGAGCAACCATACTTCCGTCAACCTCATCAGACTGATGTTTGAAGTTGTACCTTAATACCTCTTTTGCCTTTCTTGATTGCAAGTTTGTGTGATGTTTATAAAATTTTGTAAGTTCTTAGAATCTCTGAATGACGATTTCTTTTCTAGTGTTAGCACATCTCTTACTGCAACTTCCTCTAGCCACTAATACAACCCAGTCTCTATGCAACTCACTCCCACAAAGTGTGTGATGACCTGTTGTGGCAGCAGTTCTCATCACTAAAAGTGAACCATCTTAGTTCTTAAGTCTCAGGCTTCACAACACAAAAGAATCCCTTCCTGCAGTCAATACTTCGCCTTCTGTAGAAACTATACTGATCTATAGAATAGCGTGTTCTCAATCGCATGTTCATCTCTGACCAGGTCGGTTAATTCCTGACTCACTTTATTATGTCTCTATTCCAGGGCACTGGCCATTTTAATGGGATTGTTGGAGGCATTACTGCTGACTGTTGAAAAAAAAATAATCCACAAAGCAGAACTCTAAATCCTTAAGACTGGCTTAAAACCCTGTATTTATTTTAAAAGGACCATTTATTTATGTGTGAGCTTTTCACTCACATTTGCGTTATGTATTCAGTTCTTCTCTCAGGATCCAGGAGAATAGGTGCATGTGTTTTAAAACCTGAACCTGAGCTGTCCAACTCCACAGGAACAGGACTTAGAGAAAAATGACATCTATCAGAAGACAAGAGATTTCAATTCAAATTGTGATAAATAATAATTTTAAAAACCCTAGTAGGAAAAAACCCAAGAATAGGGAGGAGGGTTTTAGGAATAAAACAAGTAATAGTGGCAAACAGCTGATGTTTATTATGGTAGTAAATTTTTACCTTCTACCCTCTTTTTTTTCAGGAAGCTAGCAGAAACTTTGTAGCTACAGAGAGGCAGCTGTATGCACTCATGAATGCAGATGAATGGTTAAGAGGCCCATCCTGAAGTTATTCAGAGAGGACAGATAAATCTTGTAAGTAGGACAGTGTCAAAATGTCACTCAGCTCTTAGTCTCCAGAACCTTCTTGCCCTGTTATGTCTCAGAGTAATTGTTGCTAGAAGACTACTTCATGCTGTAGTAGTCATTTCTAAGTGGGTGACAAATCACTTCTGTAATTCATTCTAGAAAGCATTGCACTAGATTACATCCAGAGGGTTTTTTGTTTAAATTTCAAAAGGAAAAAGTGAAGCTGAGCTTGGAGGTCAGGCAGAGTTATTTTACATATTGGTGCTCTGCTCTCAACGTACAGAAACTCTAGCTAGGTAAAACATATTTGCCACCCAGAGGTAGCAGAGCTATGTATGTGTAACACCCCACCAGCACAGTTGTGGGCAAAACTGTTCCAGATTTTGAGCGTCTACTTTCCTATTATTAGGTATCCCTTGCAAATATTTTCAAGTTTTAAGTAATGATAAAAAACAGAGAGGTGTCCTTAATCTCAGGAGAGTACTGGGAAGGGATCCTGTCTGAAATCCATGGAACCCTGGTACTGTAGAGGTGCCTCATTTCCTGCATTCCTGTACCTTTCTTACTTAAGGAAATACCTGTGAGCACTGTGCAGGATGCAGATATGTTGAATATACCTATTGAGATTTTTTTTTTCTGATGTCCTAAAGAACCTTTAATATGGGTGTATACATGGGACCCCAGCCTGGGATCTTAGAATCACAGAATCGTAGAATCCCCTGAGTTGGAAGGGACCCACAAGGATCATCAAGTCCCACTCCTGGCTCCACACAAGGCCAGACAAGTCAGAGCATGGGACTGAGCGCATCATCCAGATGCTTCTTGAGCTCGGTCAAGCTTGGTGCTGTGACCACTTCCCTGGGGAGCCTGTTCCAGTGCCCGACCACCCTCTCAGTAAAGAACCTCTTCCTAATACCCAGTATCTTGATGGTGTTTGGCAGCAATGCAAAGACCAATGTAGACATAACCACAAAGAGCTCACCATTTACAATTACATCCCTGACTTTGATCCAAGGCTAATGTCTTGAAAACTTAAATTTATTTAATTCATCTAGTAATATTCAAAGAACCATCATTCACTGAACTGAAAAAGTTTATATTTTACTTTTTATTTAAGGCTAATTGTGTAATGCATTTCTTGTACCACAAAGCTCTAATTTCAGTTTATTCAAGGAATAAATAGAGCATAAATGCATACCATAGACAAAAATAACCAAATCAAAGAAGTTCAGACTAGGCCCACCGTTCTGTGTTCCATTCATGTTCATAAGGCTGCTGCAAAGCACTAAATGCAGCGTGTTCCAAACAATTATTGGTATTACTATCTATGCTTGTTCAGCACTTGGAGACCTGACCCATTTTTATATTATTTTGTACCTGGTCCTGTTCTAACACAAGAGAAGATATTCCCTGTCTCTTGAGTACACGCTTGCCTCCATTACCTCCCACCTGAACTGCAGGCAAGATACATAAGCAGGAAGCCAGCAGCCCTTAGAACATCTCACTTTCCTACAGAAAGCACTTGTACATCTCAGCAGCACAGAGTGCCGCGAGCATCTCAGTCCCTCCTGCTCTCAGCCTCTTATTGAGTATTGAATTGATCCTTTTGTTATGAGTGCTCAGTGGTGTGGGCCTGTCATATTTAAAAGATTTCCTTAAGCTGTGCAATTTCCACTCTTAATAACTCCACTCCCATAGAAAATTTCCCCCACAGAGGAAAGAAGAACTTACATAGGAACTGCTCACAGACAATAGGAACGAAGTCTCACTGGCCCTGAGAGCTACCATTTCTTACTGCAAGTAAATGCTGCATTTCTAGAACTTTGTTTTTCCTTGTAAAAAATTACAGTACCTTTAGTCAGTGTTCACAACAACTAATTTTTGGCCTACAGTTAAGTTATCTGTATCTCTCTCTAAAGAGATGCTTGATCCTACCCGAACCAAGGCTTCTGTGTCACACAGGATGGGAGTCTCCAGCATTCACCGCACACACTGCTTGTCTGCCACATGTAGATGTCATCATTGTACTCAGTTTCCCCCTGTGAGAATAGTGCACTGAAAGTTTTCTTTCAACACTGTTTAGCTGTCCTCCACAAACTACCTTGCTAATGGCTTCTGCTCCAGTGCTTCAGCTTCTACTCTGCGCGGTGTGAACTGGCAGCAAGCCCCACAGTGGGACACATTCATCCTTCAGAGGTGCCAAACTCATTATGTCTGGTCAGTGTATGGCAGAGAGGCCTGGGTTTCACTGCTTTGAAAAGCATTAAAGTGTCTGTTGTCTCCTCAGGAAAAGGCAGCTGTAATACCAATACACATTCTCTTGCTCAGGTAGCCAAGAAGGCCAACAGCATCCTGGCTTGTATCACAAACAATGTGGCCAGCAGGGCCAGGGAAGTGATTGTCCCCCTGTACTTGGCACTGGTGAGGCTGCACCTTAGGTACTGTGTTCAGTTTTGGACCCCTTGGTACCAGAAGGACATTGAGCTGCTAGAGATGGTCCAGAAAATGGCAATGAAGATGGTGAAGGGTCTGGAGCACCAGTCTTAGTAGGAGCAGCTGAGGGAACTGGGGTTGTTTTAGTCTGAGGGGAGGCTTTATCACTCTCTACAACTACCTGAAAAGCGGTTGTAGCCAGATGGGGATATGTCTCTTCTCCCAAGTAACAAGTGATAGGACAAGGAGAGATGGCCCCAAGTTGCACCAGGGGAGGTTTAGATTAGATATTAGGAAAAATTCCTTCACTGAAAGAGTGGTCAAGCATTGGAACAGGCTGCCCAGGGAGACAATGGAGTCATCATCGCTGGAGGTGTTCAGAAAATGTGCGGACTTGGCACTTTGGGACATGGTTTAGTAGAAATGGTGGTGTTGATCTTAGAGGTCTTTTTCTAACCTTAAAGACTGTGTGATTCTCTCCCTACTCCTTCGCTTAGGTTCACCCAAACATAAGCAAAGCATTCTTCAGAGCCGGGCTCCATGATCAACACTGCTGTGAGTCTTGGTTGGACAATGGAGCTAGGGATGCCAGGAAGCTGATGCCCTGGCCCCAGAGTAATGTCCTTCAGTTATGGGGCTTTTGGTTCTTAAATATTCATGCTCATTACAGACCAGATATCTGCCTCTCCTCTTATGTCAGACTTCATATGAGGGCTGGATCCTTCAAGTCCGGAGTGTACCATGTAGCGTCCTGTCTGAAGATGGTATTTCATTTCTCAGACCAGAAACACATCTGACAAGCTCAGTTATTGTACCTGACCTGAAAAAAGATGGCCTTCACCTTGCTGAACTTGCAGTGGAACTGCAGTCCTTTTACTGTAAACTGTTGGACCAGCTCCAATATTACTTCTGGGAAATCCTCACAGCAGCAAAACCCTAGCCCTCTTCCTGACTAGCCAGACAAGACCAATGCTTTCTGACGGCTCTCTCGCTCACCTCTCTATGCTTCTATAACTGGGGTTGGGCTAAAGTACCTCCCTTTTCTTGTGGAAAAGAAGCATGAGAAGGAAAAAAAAGCACACAAAATGAAAGAGGGAGGAGACACAGTAGAAGTAGGAGAAAGTATCAAAAAGCAGTATGGGAAATAAAAGGAATAGAAGAAAGCAGAAGCAGCAGCAGAAAGTAGTAATAGCTAACTACCTTAGAGCCAAATATCAGAACGACTGCTTCATACCACATGAAGCTTTGTAGGACAGTGCAGAGGTGTTCTTACAAGGAATGCCAGAGGATAGGTTTGGAAAAGCTTTATGTGCCTATGGATGCGACAGGGCAAGGGAAAGAAGGTGGGGTTTTTCAGTTATTCATCCATGCTGTGTAGGGAGTGGTAGATGGAGCAGTGAACTCTCCTCTCATCTGCACCATGACATCATCTGGAGTGCAGACAGTTGTGCTCCAGATGTCTATGGAAAATGAAAATAGAATTTGTAAAGCTGAGGAATTTGGGGCCCATAGCACACAGGTAATGTACCCTCTGAGCAACAGAACGCTTACCAGTTTCTAACATCTACAGACACAAGTTTCCCCTGGCTAAAATTAGTCCTTGTGAAAACCTTATTGGCAAAAATAAACACAGCAGGAAAAATAAAATGTTACCTAATGTAACAGTGCAGTGAACAAAAACTTCTCCCCTGCAAAGAACCTGTGAGAAAGAATGAACTGTCCATGTATATGGCTGATACACTGCTGGAGCATTTTCAGCTAGTTGTGATCTGCAAAGAAAAGCTTAAATGAAACATGCACTTCAGTGTTAGCAGAATGGAGAACCCAAATGACTCACCTAAGGTCATAAAGAAGACTGTGGCAGAGCTATAAACTGAGTATATGTCATGAGGGCACCAGGCAGGAAATGAAGAGCCTCGTTCTTTGCTCTTGGCTCTGCCACTGACTTGCTGTGTGGCAAATCACTTCCTCTTCAGGTGACTCAGTTTCTCCCATAGGCAAATGGAAATAATGATTCATCTTTGAAAGAATGAAGATGGAAAATGTTATAGAAGAGTGAAGTAGGCATTCCGTTCCGGTGCTCTCCCCAGCCCATCCTTTGTCCTCTTCTAGCTGGATTTTTTGCAAAATTATGTCTTTGATGCTGTGAATGGTATTTTGTTAGAGATAATAAAGCTGCAAATTATATAGCAAAAGCATGTTAATGAATTAAATGCCGGATGACTTCTATTATATGCTATAAACAAACAGAAGACATGCTGAAAGAAAATTATCTGTGCTGCAGAGTCAGTCAGCCAAAAAACGAAATGCCAGTTTGCTACTCAATCTCAGGAAAAAAACCCCAGTATATGACTGTGTAATTTAAAAAGGTGCCATAACATGGGTAGAAACAAGGTGGGCATATGTTATTATACCCTTAGAAATATGCTGAAACAGATAGAAGAACTGAATGAGAACATGTTAGATCATAAAAGCAAGATTATAATTTTAAAGTCAACAATCTCATTTACAGCAGAAATAGAAGACATGTAGCAGCTGAGGTAAGGCACTGTAAGAGGACAAGAAAGAGTATAGGCCTTACTTGGTGGGTTGGTAGACAGGGATACTGATTTAACTCTTCTACAATCTTCAAAAACTAGACGGAGAAGATAGGCAAACCAAAGCTTCACATGAACCTTTTGTAATTTATTCCTTATCTTCCAAGGGTCCGAGTTCAGATGTGTGTGAGATTCTAGAAATACTAATCATTTACAAATATAAATTAAATTATTTGGAAAACCACGTAGAGGGGAAATTTTCCAGCTAGGATCCATAATAGTGATTATTAATTACTTAAATGAAAGTTTTCAGTATCATGCATGCACATTTGCAGCCTGGTGTACACCTGTGGTTTGTTATAACCATATGAAATTCTACAAACAGCCAATTAGCCAGCTGGACCTTATATTGACCAAGATGGTACCTTCAAAATAATGTTTAAATCTACATTTTACATATGCAACTGAATGCACATAATTTAGACATGATATTTCAATTTTATTTATAAAATTCTTTTAAACCCTCTGGTATTGAGAATATTGTGCAATCTCGGTAAAACCAATATCCAATAGGTCTTAAACGTATTTTTGGTTTTGCTCATACACAGGCAAGTTTTTGCATGCTCTTTTATCCTAAGCTCAAGGACAACTCCCTGACCATTCTTAGATACATCTGGATCTATTTTGACGGTCTGAAAGACTGGGTGAAGCTGAACTGTTACTTGAAAACAGTAGTTGCATCAATTGCTTCCATACATTTTGCATGATGCTGTGACATTTATTTTGCATCACTGCCTTGTAATTTGGCTTTAGCTTTCTTTTATAACATCTTTGCTTTTCATGGCTTTTTAACTGACTCTCTGGAGCATTTCCTATTTAAATTATCAATTGCTGAAGCCATGCTTTAGGACCTATTACTCCTTACTCCTTCCCCATGGAAACATTTTACTATGCACTGTTCAGCATTTTTTACATCATTTTACATCATTCATATTGACGTTGTGTTGGCTGTACAAGTACCTTCGTTCAGTTAACTGGAAGTCTGGGCCCTTTTAAATCTATCTGCAGTTGTCATTAGGATTTTCTGAAGAGCTCATGCCAGACAAAAGTCTCTAAATACATGTTGTAGCTAATGTATGCATTTTAACACTCATTATCCATCCGTTGCTCTCGGAACTCGTGTTTTGCTTCCAACTTTTCCATAATCTCACATTATTTCTTCCCCTTTTGACATCTGGTAATGCTGTAGTGCTGTAACTTATGTCATGATTGGATTGCTGAGGATACATACAAATTCCAGATACTCCAGCACTCCCTTCATTGAATCTCTTCCTTGTATGTGTTTCTGTGCTGGATTTATTTGTCTTAGCGTAGCCGGTCTGCTTTGCCTGTTTGGTATTCACTGCAGGGTACTTAGTGCTACGTGAACTATATGATTCAAGAACACGCTGTGTGCAGAGGAGAACATTAACCTATTAACAAACGTGCTACGAGGTTGCTGCTCTCATTCTGCTTTAGGTGCTGCTCATGCAGTTTGGACCCCAGAAGACTCTTGCTTGTTCTCTCCAGTTTGCCACTTGTGTAAAAATATTTCTGGCTCCTGGCTACTGAGCAAACCTTCACCTTCAGGAATTAATATAGCACAGAGAAATGGCGATGTTGAGCCCTCTAAGCAATATAGTGCTCTTGGACGTCACTCAGACACTCACTGTCACTACCAGCCATAGACACGGGCCCACAATTCCTCTGAAATGCCTACTGCTTTCAGTAAAAACATCAGCACTGGCCTTTTGCAGAGATTCAGAAGCCTTATTTTCTCAGAATACCCTATTTTAATTAGGTAATTTTCAGACGAGTCATTGAGTAAATATGGAAGACATTTTATGCAATTAAAAATGTTTAATGCCAGGCATGTCATATTCTCCTGCTGATTGGATCCTTTCATAGTTTTTGAATTTGCCAACACCCCATCCTTCTTCATGTGTTACTCCATTTCTTCTCTCAGCTTTCTTCCCTGCATGTTGAGGATTACAACCCTTGGCATTCAGTTCCTTGGTCCACTTACCTACCATTACCAAAAGGAATGAAAAGCCTTTGCCCTCAGCTGAGTTATTTTGATTCTCAGTACTCACTCCCACATGAAACCCACCACTTAAATTGCTCTGTGCTGAGGTAGCTGAAAGTTTACAAATATTTTATATCTTTATGCGTGAGAAATTAGGCTTAACAAGTCTAACCAACATTACCAGCTAGAAAAAAGAAAGGGCAACTTGAATGCCTAAGGAACAGAGAAATTAAAACTTTTATAGTAGAAAATAATTTGCTGAGGAAAGGAATAGTCCACAGTTAGAGAATGTAAGAGGCCCTAATTATAAATTCTTTATTCTAATGATATAGTCTTCTCTTGTTTCAGAACACCTCAGTGTGTTAATTTTTCCCTCTGTTTAGCTTTATAGCTTAATACACTTCACTTATTTCTGAATGATGTTGTGTTACACAGCTTCCCTCATACTGAGGTGTCAGTATACCTTTGCTTACTTTCCCTGTAAGTGGAACTGTCGTATGTCCTATCTTCTGCTAACATGTGGATTTTGAACAGAGCTCCTACAAAGCATTCCTACCAGCTTTCCCACATGTGTGCTCCCAGGTCTCCAGTTGCACGGTGAAGGAAACAGCAAAACTAAGGAGTTCAAGAGATTTTGCTCCAAGAAGAAAATTACTTGTATTTCCTTTCCTGTAAAAAACATTGCCGGTGGGCTGTGTTTTTTAAAATAAAAATTGACAGGAGAGAAAGAGCTGACAAATAAGCAGCTCCCCACAGTGTCATACTTCTAACACCTCCTAAAATCCACACACATGAAATGCAGGATACAGGTGAGAGAGAACTGAGTGGTACAGCGGCACAGGGAGCCTAGTGCAATGTCTCAGCAGCTGCACTGTCATTCCAGGAAGATTGTGGCATTGAAGATACATAACGAGACATAAATTCTGGCTCAGTAGGTAAACAGCAGTTTTACCACTGACTTTGTTTAGGCTAGGATGGCATTCCGTGTGCCTGGCTTGTACCAAAACTCTGAACTGAGCGTCAGGATCCCTGCCCTGCCCACCCTTGCTCTTCTGTTTCCTTGCCAGTTCCAGCATGGGGAAGGTTCGAACTGGGAGATGAATGGGGCTGTGCTCCCATTCCTTTAACGCTGCTCAGAGTATTGTGTAGCTTCTCAGCATGTCTAGGTCCTGCTCTGTGTAGTGTACAGCAGGAAAATGGCTGTGTTGAATGGCTGTGCTTCAAAAATGACAGAATTTTTTTGATTATTTTGTTCTCCCATGCAGTTTAATGCCAGAGCAGAACATATGGCCCAAAGTGATTTTTTCCCACTTTACAATTCACATATTCTTTACCATATGTGAGGCATTATTTCATGCTATGGTATCTATAATCCCTCTCCATGTCTATTCTTCCATACCAGGGGATGGACACCATACATTTTGTCTTTCTGCTCCTAAAGCACTACTGCTCTGATGGTCTTTTCATGGCAATAGTTTTTCCAAGAATGTTCCTAAAAGATTTTGTTGTGCTTTTTTCTTATCTCTGTGAGAAATTGTAACAACATCTTTAGTTTTAACTTTGATTCTGTAAGCGCTTAAAGCTTTCTCACTAGGCAAGTCACAGACCACTTGATCTGTTATCAAAGAACCTTGCATGATCCCATAGTCAGAGAATTTTAGTTCTTAATCTGCAGTGTATGACATATGTATCAAAGGCTTTGTGGGCAGCCACATTCAGCAACAAATCATACAGCTCTCATACATTTCATTCCATTTCAGTGAGCAATATTTATCAAATCTGCCTGTTATCTCCTCTGATGGATGTAAAGCCTCTGAAGCTGATGTTACAGGCAAGTAACTTTGATTAAAGGAATTGTTTCCTTTCATACAATACAACAATAATTTTGTGAAAGATTAATTTCTGTTAGCTGTTACTCATGCTCTCTGTCATTCCTAAGGTAGAAACTTACTTGCATCCACTCTTCTCTCCTTCTTCCCTTTTAAGGTTACTTTGCTTCTAGCTTTCTTTCTAAAACCCCACTAAATCCCAGTACCTCTTTGTAAGATCCAAGATTTGTCCCAAACAGATGTAAGCAACTGAGACCACTGATGAAGAGCTAAAAGAGACTTAGTTTTTGCAGAAGTGGGATAATGAACAGTAGTAGCAGTCTCAGAGGGTACTGAACATGACACAGACAGGATTACTACAGTTTGCCTCTCGTGACTGATGTTCTATCTGAGAAGGCGTAAATTCAGCTGAAGTTCCCCCTGCATTTGGGGGCATCCAGGACAAAGCAATTCTATTATATGTAACAATGCATGAGGACAGACTGCACTTCTGTCACTGATGGGACATTTAGAACATCTCTCTTTTTTTTCTGCTCTACTACTAACTGCTTGCACTAAGATAGTCAATATGCTTTGAGACTTACACCTATCTGTCAGAATTTATAGAAATCAACTAATCAGTTCACAGACACTGTGGACATTGTATATAGGTGCTGCCTTCATAGGGAGCCAAGAGGAAAAATAAAATGAGGTTCTTAAGAAAAATCCATAGTGCAGCCTTGGGAACAGCACTTACCGACACTCTCTGAGAGGAGTATTGCAAAGGTAAGGAGTGGCCAGAGATGGGGAAGCAGAATGAACAGGAACACGGAGCAGGTCTGATGCGAAGAGAAAGCGAGGATGTCTGCTGCAGGGAAGGGACAAGCAACTCTAGTCGTGATAATATTCAGAGCACTAAGTAGTGGAGGGCACAGGGGTGAGGGACATTTGGTTTCCTTAGACTGCAAAGCGAGGGAATGCTTATGGAAAATAAAGGAAGGTAATGCAAAGCAACGAGGAGATTTCCCCTTCGTCCCCAGAACCGGCCAGTTAGACCCTGGAATCCATTCCGTCTGGGAACAGCTAAAACCAGCGCCCGAAACAGCCTGGCAGCCTCCGGGCAGCCGCCGGCGCTTCCCAAAGGCGGGAGCCCGCGGCGGGCCGGATCCCTGCAGCGGCCCAGCGTCCTGGCGCTCCACCTAGTGCTGCCTGGCTGCAAGGAGAGCTGAGCCTGAGCCCTGACCGGAGCCTCCCCTGGGCGGTCTTTGTTCCCATCAGAGTAAGGCGGGCTGCAGCCCTTCATATCACCCCAGAAATCCATCCTGTAGACAGAATGACACAATTAAACGGCATTTTTACTTCCTCTGCAGAAGATCCGGCGTGGGCCACCAGACCCTGGACTGGTTACCTAAGGTAAGGCTGCCATCACAGAATACACTGAGTTGGAAGGGACCCACAAGGATCACCAAGTCCAACTCCTGGCTCCACACAGGGACAGCCAAGTCAGAGCGTGTGACTGAGTGTCCAGATGCTTCTTGAGCTCAGTCAAGCTCAGTGCTGTGACCACTTCCCTGGGGAGCCTCTTCCAGTGCTCGACTACACTCTCAGCAAAGAACCTCTGCCTAACATCCAACCTAAACCTCCTCTGTTGCAGCTTCATGCCGTTCCTTTGGGTTCTACCCCTGGTCACCAAAGAGAGGAGATCATTGCCTGCCCCTTTGCTCCCCCTCATCGGGAAGCCATAGACCATGATGAGGTCTTCCTTCAGCCTCCTCTTCTCCAGCCTGAAAAAACGAAAGGACTTCAGCCTCTCCTCATAAGCCTTCCCCTCCAGACCATTCACCAACCTTGTTGCCCTCCTCTGGACACTCTCCAATAGTTTTGTGTCCCTCTTGTACTGTGGCACCCAAAATCGCACACAGAACTCCAGGTGAGGCTGCACCAGCACAGTGTAGAGCAGGACAATCCCCTCCCTGGACCAGCTGGCAATGCCATGCTTGATACACCCCAGGGTACAGTTGGCCCTCCTGGCTGCCTGGGCACACTGCTGGCTCATGTTTAACTATTTCAAGGGAATGTACCATCCTCTCTCAAACAGCACAGGACAGAATAGCTTGGTGAGGCAGTAATGTGCTCTCCATTCATTAAAAAGTACTACAGAAGTTTCCTAAATGCAAGGAACAACAGGAAACTTGTAGAATTCATTTTATATGTATGTATTTCAATATGAAGTTTTCCTTTAATTATTTCCAAGAATACTGCACAACTAAATGCCTCAATGCAACTTAGATTTTCTTAAGTCCAATCGCAAATCTTATAAACAGGAAAGGTACAATCAATTACATTAACACCAAACTTACTTCATAGAATCATAG
>VZTU01005144.1:1609-17874 GCA_013400835.1 Zapornia atra | reverse complement strand
TCTCCAGAGAAGGAGACTCCACACCCCCTGGGCAGCCTGTCCCAGGGCTCCCTCACCCTCACTGGGAAGTTCTTCCCCAGGTTCGTGTGGAACTTCCTGTGCTCTAACTTGCAGCCATTGCCCCTTGTCCTGTCCCCACAGACACTGAAAAGGGGCTGGCCAATTCCCCTCTGCATCCCCTGCTTAAGATAATTATAGACTTTAATTAGGTCCCCCCTTAGTCTTCTCTTCTCAAGGCTGAAGAGTCCCAACTTACTCAGCCTTTCCTCACAGGGGAGATGCTCCAGGCCCTTCATCATCTCCATAGCCTCCTCTGGACTCTCTCCAGGAGATCCCTGTCCTTTTTAAACCAAGGAGCCCAGAACTGGACACAACACTCCAGGTGGGGCCTGAGCAGGGCAGAGCAGAGGGGGAGGATCCCCTCCTGTGACCTGCTGGCTACACCCCTCCGGATGCACCCCAGGATCAAAGAGAACCACGCTGAGCACAGGGCTCCAGATCCCAGCCCTGCAGCAGCCCAGCCAACCCTTCGGCACCGCCGGGGACAACCGCGGCGCAGGGGGGATGAGCGGCACAGGGGCGAGGGGCTCCCACGCTGGGGAGTTACAGGTGGACCTGTACAGTCACAGGAGCGGTTGGTATACGGATCACAGCGAGTTCCAACAGGGTCACAGATGTACCCCCTCTGGCACGAAACACCCGATCGCTACAGCAGAGAGGAACCCTCAGGTTGTTATTTTTATGCGTCCTACTTGAAGCCAAGTGATGTGGGGAAATCCCAGGACATCCAGATGCAGAGGGCTGGCTCTGACTGACGCTCCTGGCAAGGCTCTGGGGTTTGTCTGTGCTTCTTCAGAGGGAACCCATGGGCTCGGTGAAGGAAGCAAGCCGTCACAAACCTCCTCACCTGGCTGGTGGGGCCACAGAGCCCCATCAGCGATGCCTTGCTGAGGCTGGCCCCAGTTTGGGGCGGTGGAGCTCCTGCACCCAGCGAGGGGGGGTGTGGGGAGGAACTGTGGAGCTGCAACTCTGGCTGCTGAGGCGCTGGGGAGCGATGGGCCTCGGGGAGCTGAAGGAGACCGGTTATTTTTGCACGTTTTTGGAAGCACTTCCTCTAGCAGACAACGTGCTTCTCTCCAGCCTCTGTTATCTGGCTGACCTCAAACATTCGGGGTTGTTTTACCACAAACTCTGTTACATAAATTTGCGCTTCGGAACTGTAACCCCTGTCAGAACATGGCGCTATTTTTGGGTTGGGTTTCTTTTCTCAGGGACGGAGGCAAGGCTTTTTCACACGTGCTGAGGAGCCCGGCCCCAGCACCCCTCACTCATCCTCCCTTTGCCACTCCACACGAGGCAGGGGACACAGCCTCAAGAAGCTTCCAGAAACCCTGGGAGTCAGGATTTGTATCCCGTGGCCGAGCTGCTGGCGTGCCAGCTCCCTGACTCGGTGCTGCTTCCAGCCTGGATTGCAGCTCCACAGCTCCCAGGGGATGAAGGGGTGGGGGTGGCTGCCCCACCTTTTGCAGGGAAAATGGCTGCAGAGGATTAAATCACTCATGGAAATGAAAACACAAAGCCAGGCTGAACACCTTGCACCACGGCTTGGAGCAGAACCAGCAGGCACCCAGGTACTTATCCCCTTGGGAAGAGCTGGCGTGGCAGGGGATGATCTTCCCTTGCAAGGCCAGAGACGAGGGTGATCCAATTAACCAGGCTTTACGTGGATTTCCAAATGATTGCATGTTGCAATGCTCTTAAGCACTTAAAGAGCGCCTAAAGGCTCTTAAAGAAACCCAGCTGCTGTGGGATCAAAGGTAGAGCCCTCCTGAGATTAGGTCAAAGGCCAAGAAGCGAAGAGCGAGAGCAGGGTGGCATTTCGGGAGGGCACTGGTGGAGCCCCCAAGGGTCTGACCCATCCTGCACCTCCCCAAGCGCCCTGGGCATGGCCCAGACATGGCACGGTGAGGACACGTCCCGGTAGGACAGCCACCAAGGGCAGCAAAGGCTGCTGCACAAAGGCCCTGCTGAAACCCAGGCTCAGGGGCAGGGACATACCTGCTTTGTGCTCAGCACCAAGGCCATGCTCAGGTGGTGGATCTCGCCCTTCCCTTGTGCCATGTGCAGACAAGAGGAGCATCGGTCTCATCAGCTCATCAGCAGCTCAAATCCACAGGCAGTTGTTGTTGTTTCCTCAGTTTCCCCCCAGCTGCTCCTGCAGGCACCCACCTCAGATTGGTTTGGGATTTACCCTGTTTTTTTAGGTAAAGGGCAAAAGGAACAGGTACCAATGTGCAAGCAGCTTCGTAGAGCTTCCCACACTCTGCAAAGTGTGGGAAAAGCAAGGATCAGCCGGGCAAGAGGGTGTCTGGTGGAAGGAACAGCTGTACCTGCTGGAGCATCTGAGATGGAGGAATGGCTGAAGCTCCTAAGCGCTGGGTCACTGCTCCTCCGGCCACGTTCAGGGTTGTCCTGTCCCTCTGAGGCTGGAAGGAGCAGATGTCAGTGTAGCCTGAACCCTTTGGAGCTCCCCGAGCGCTGGGCCAGCCGTGCTCACGCAGCGGGACTGCTGAGAACCATCTCCCTGGCTGGAGGGAGCCTGATGCCTGGCCCAGCTCCCAAGCAGAGCACCGCAGCCACCTCCCTGGCACACTGCCTGGGACAGCGCACGCAGGGGCTGGGGTGCAGGAAGGAAGTTCACTGCTACTCACTATTCAAAGGAAAAATCTGGCTTCCTCATGCCCCAGGATCTCCATGGCCATCATTGCTCCTCAGCAAGCTCACTCGTATGCGGTGGAGCCGGACGGGCGCCCCAGGTCACAGGGAGGTGACTGAGGCCAGGGCTGCAGCAAGGACAGACCCAGCTGGGCTGAATCCCAGCATGGACAGTCCCAGCTGAGCTGAGCTCCAGCCAGCCGGGTCCCAGCCAGGCTGAGTCCCAGCCAGGTCCCAGCCGGCCTCTCCTGCGCACTGGGGCCTGAGTCAGCTCACGGAGCAGCTGCCCCTGCTTGCAGCCCCTCCTGGTGACGCACAAGGTTAGTGAGGAGCTCAGATCTTCTCTGGGAGCTGGGAGACACTCTTCATCCCCAGAGAACCTGCAGCCACACCGCCGTACGACTCTGCAGAGGTTCGAGGCCTGATGTGCTCCTGGGGACGGACTGCGGTGAAGGCGCGCAGGGGACGGGTGCCAGCTCGGGCCGTGCCCTGGCCAGGGAGCAGAGAAAAGCCACCATCCTGCAGCAGAGACCCAGGGCTTCCGACATCCCCGCTGCTCCTCACCAGCTGCTGCCCACGCACCATGTGCTGAGCTGGAGTTGCACCACACCCAGGCACGACCCGAGGCCTGCGGCCAGCCGGAGGAGAGGAGAACCTGGGAGTCACCTGGAGGAGCCCGTGGCAGCCCCTCGGGCCCCTGCTCACAGCCAGTCCCGTGAAGGAAGGAAGGAAGGATGGCTGGGCACCCTCTGGGACAGCTCAGCCAGCCGGTGCCTCCCATGGCGCAGACCACAGCCTTGCTGCACGCTGGGGGCCGTTTCTGGGCCTGGCACAGCTACAACGTGTGTCAGGACTTGGGGTGGAGCTCAGAACCCCCAGGTTCCAGCGTGGCTGGAGAACAGCATCCCCGTCAGGCCACCCTCAGCCGCAGCAAGAGGGTGCTGTGAGGGGTGGCTGTGGAGGAGAGGCAGGGCGGTGGGCGGCTGGAGAGCTCTGAACTCCTCACCCAGCCAGCGTCACCCACCAGAGCCCCGGGGTCGATCCACTGGCTCAGCGAGACTCACGAGGCAGCAAATCACATCTGCCAGGCTCCCAGTCCGCTCCTCTGCCGGACGGGTGTTGGTGCAAAGGGTCTGGTGCTGCCACCAACCCTCCTCTCATCCCCGAAAAACCAAGGTTCTACCAGTACCCACCACTCCTGCCCTGCCTGTACCCTGCAACGCTGCCGGCAGGCTCCCCACGCCGGCCCAACACGTGTTCTGACAAAGCCAGCTCAACCAAGGCGGTGCGGCCCACCAGGGCTTCGTGGTCCTGTACAGGCTGTCATTACCAGAAAGGTCCAAGCCAGACTGGGGAGTAGAAGTCTATGCACTTCCAGAGAGGGGTTCCCAGGCACAGGTCACCAGATGACTAACTGGGATGGCAAGAGGCAGTCAGCTGGGTGCCAGGTGGGTGCAAACCCGGGAGTGAAACTCCCACAGCCCTGGGAGCCTTGCTGGGCTCTCCTGCCTGTCCCCAGCCACCACACGCTTCCCATGGCCCCTGCAGAGGCAGCCAGATCCACCCCACCGGTACCAGGCACGGCTCCCAGTGACAGAGCTGCCCAAAGCCATCACACATGCTTAGATCTAGAGACAAAAAGCAAGCCATGGGGCCAACACAGCTCGTAGCTTCAACAAGAGTGCATCCAAAGTGTTCTCTGCCCAGCATTTTCCATACATGAAAGGGATGGGGGGTAGGAGTGGGGAGCAGGAGGGGATACAGCTTGCTTGCCCAATGTCTGTAAGGCAAACTTTGCAGGATGGACAAGTCAGAAAGCCAAAGGAAGGAGGAGAAAGCCTAAGCACTCACACCAAGGAATTCCTTGGGTCAGACCAGGGGCTGGGGCTACATCCGTGTGGCTCACCATGTGTCTCTGAGACTTGCTCCTGGCCCTGTGCAACCCCTGTGCCAGCAGCAACGAAGCACAACGTGCCGTTGTTGGTACCAGGATGAAACACAGGAGATGTGAGAGCTGCCATCAAAAAACCATCCCTCCTCAGCCTGCCCACCAAAGACACTGCCCAGGAGATGCTGGTAAAGGAAAACCCTCTTCTGCCCACTGTTTCGGGTGTCCTGCCTGTGGCAGGAAACAGCCACTGGTACCAGCAGCTGGGCAGGACAGCCAGGCTTCTGTTTTCAGACACAGTTCTGGGAAAAGCCTTCAAGGGCAAAACCACCAAGGGGAAAGAAAAACCACTGCAAAAATAGCCCCACATTCTTCCCCAGCCCCGACTTCGCCGCGCGTTCGCCGCTTACTCACTCCTTGCTAAGCCTAGAGCTGCTGGGTCGGGCCCCCCCCGCCCTCCCCTCCAGCACAACTCCTCCTCCTTCCAGCTTGGGAGCTATTTTTTCCCCACCCTGCTATCTTTACAAACAAAATAAAACCTTAAAAAACAACTGGCGTGAAAGCTTTTATCATCCTGAAACCGTGCCAAGTGCAAAGGCGACTGGGTGTCTCAGACGCCTGTTTCCTGGCAGATCTGGAGCCCTTTGCTCAGCTGCTGGGATGGAGGGGGCAGCAAGGGGCTGTGAGCTGGAGTTCCAACAGCCGCCTGGTTAACGGCTGCTACGAACCCCCGAGACCCAGCGTTGACAAGCAGAGGGCTACGGGCTCCACACGCAGCCAGGAGACGGCGTCGGCCCACCAGAGGTGAAGAGATCATAGAATCATAGAATCATAGAATCATAGAATCCCAGACTGGTCTGGGTTGGAAGGGACCCCAAGGATCAGAGAGCTCCAACCCCCCTGCCACAGGCAGGGACACCAACCTCCAGGCCTGGAGCTACACAAGGTTGCCCAGGGCCCCAGCCAACCTGGCCTTGAACACCCATCCCCTCTCTGGACAGCCTGTTCCATCCCCTCACCACTCTCTCTGTAAAGAACTTCCCCCTAATATCCAATTTAAACCTTCCTTCCTTTAGCTTTAATCCATCCCCCTTGTCCTGCCATTGTCTACCCTTTAACAAGCTGATTCCCCTCCTGTTTCTCTGCTCCCTTCAGGGACTGGCAGGCTGCAATGAGGTCCCCCCGCAGCCTTCTCTTCTCCAGGCTGAACAAGCCCAGCTCCCTCAGCCTCTCTTTGTAGGGCAGCTGCTCCCGCCCTCTGAGCATCCTCGTGGCTCCTCTGAACCCTCTCCAACATGGGATGCTGCACATGGAGATGGAGGGTCACCAGCATGGGGTGACCCGGGACAACACCTCCACCTGGTCAGTCACCCCTTCGCTGCCCGGACAATGAGGCTTCAGCTGTGTTGGCTCCCAGTCAGTTTGAAGGGAAGGGATGGGACCCAGTAACTAAGAGAGAAGCACTGGATGGCCGTGGCTGCTGGCATCCAAATTTCCAGTGACCAATGCTGGCCCCCACCACTGGCAACCTAAAGCAATGGGACAGCCCCTTGCCCTGATGCCACCCTGGAAAAGCTACCCAGGCCACAGAGTCCCTCACCCTGGTGATGCGTTCCTGGCTGGTGTACACAGACACGCCGGCCCCAGGCCCCACAGCCTCAGAGAAAACCACACAGGATGAGACAAGGACCCAGTCCTGCCAAGCTTTGCTCTTCCAGAGATGGAAGGTAGGTACGTCTTGGCACAGGACCCACAGTGACAGCTACCCTGGTACTTGCTCTGTCAGCCAAGGGTTTTCCTTGGCACTGTGCTTCGGGCCATCCAAGCGCCGCTCCGCTACTGGGAACCGCCTGTGAAGGGAAGGCTCAGGAGCCTGGGCAGACAGGAAGTTAAAACCTCTGAGGTTTTTATTTTCTCACCCTAGGGAGAAGCAATGGAGGAGAAACTGCTCTGGGAGGGAGGAGATAGAATCATAGAATCATAGAATCGTAGGGGTTGGAAGGGACCTCAAGAGATCATCGGGTCCAACCCGCCTGCCAAAGCAGCTCCCCAGGACATATCACTCAGATAGGTGTCCAGACGGGGCTGGAATCTCTCCAGAGAAGGAGACTCCACACCCCCCTGGGCAGCCTGTCCCAGGGCTCCCTCACCCTCACTGGGGAAAAGTTCTTCCGCATGTTGGTGCGGAACTTCCTGTGCTCCAACTTGCAGCCATTGCCCCTTGTCCTGTCCCCACAGACACTGAAAAGGGGCTGGCCAATTCCCCCTGCATCCCCTGCTTAAGATAATTACAGACTTTAATTAGGTCCCCCCTCAGTCTTCTCAAGGCTGAAGAGTCCCAACTTACTCAGCCTATCCTCATAGGGGAGATGCTCCAGGCCCCTAATCATCTTCGTAGCCTCCTCTGGACTCTCTCCAGGAGATCCCTGTCCTTTTTAAACCAAGGAGTCCAGAACTGGACACAATACTCCAGGTGGGGCCTGACCAGGGCAGAGTAGAGGGGCAGGATCACCTCCTGTGACCTGCTGGCTACACTCCTCCGGATGCCCCCCAGATGCATGGGACAATCCAATTAACTCTCCAGAGGCTTCAAAGGATTGCCTTGCTCTGTGCGGAACAGACGGCGCCCAGGAAATCAGCACCTGTCACATGAAACCACCGCTGCCTTGGGACCTCTGGTCATGATGCACCAAGTGCATCGCCAAGGGGAGGGACAGGTCCCCACCTGCAGCTCCCAGCCCAGGATGGCATTTCCTAAGCCCACCTGGGGCTTCTCTCCAGCTATGGCACTGACTCGCAACATGCCGCCGCTGCGGCGAGGGGAAGCACGAGGGCACAGCGTGGCTGCTGCCCAGCCATATGGGGCAGCCAGGGCTCCCCTTCTGTAAAAGGCACCCAACAAAGAGCCACAAAGCTCCTGCAAAGTACAGAAGGCAAGTGACAGGAGTCTTCTGACACGCTGTGCCAGCTGCCTCCCCTCCCCTCCTGCCTCATTTCTCCATCCCCAGGTGTCCTGTTCGCTGACAAGAAGAACACCTTCAGCCTCCTTTGTGTCTGGATGTCTTCCCACCATCTGAGCACAAGGATGGCACCTTTCTTGGGAGGCAGTTAGCTATGAGATGGAGCAGCAGGGTAAACAGGGGGCTTAAGGAGAAAACCACCCCACAGACCTTGGCTTGGTCTGAATCTTATCACGTCTTGGGCTGTTGGGAGCCATGAGGAAAGAGCGACTGTGGGCCATGGGCAGGAGGAGCTGTCAGCACACAGCCTCCATGGCCACAGCCCAGCTCTCTGAGGCCGTGTCCAGCCTGGGAAACAGAAGCAGGGGAAGCACAGCTGGCACTGGTATCCAGAGTTCCAAATCCAACAGGGCCTGAAAGAACTGTGCTCAGATCCCCGTGAGGTGCTGCAGCCAGCAAGAACCTGCAGAGAGGTGGGGAGATGTTTGGAGTTGTTTGGCCCTACCACAGAGCCTGGGTCCCCCAGGGCATCACAGCACGACGAGGAACACAGCCAGGAGCCATCGGGGAGAGGAAAACCCTGCCAGCCCCAGTGGCAATGGGGCAGAGGATGGGACATGGCCCCTAATTCTCTCAGAACAAACAGCACCAGCAACAGCATCTACACTGCATTGGGAGCAAAAAGTCTCCTTTGCTCAACAGTGCCAGCCTGGAAGGAGAAGAAAAGCAGCACTGCCAGTGATGCCAGAGCCAAGCAGGGTCAGGGTGCCCATCAGTCCCACTGCAGCTGGTTTTAGGCACTAACCTGGCCAAGAGTCATTGCAGCTCCTTTTGTCTGGGCATCACAGGGAGCTTCTTTCCTCCAGGCTCCAGATGCTCCTCAGAGTTGAGCTGGCATAGGCAGGAGGCGTTTCCAAGGTTAAGAAGCATCAGAAAACTTCTTGTAGGGTTTGAAAGACAGCACTGACATTTTGGGTCACGGAATCAGGATGGTCTCAAATAGGGAATGGTCCTGCCTTCAGCTGTCCCCACAAAAACTCACTGGAATTGGGTGAAAACTCCTGTTTGGTAGAAGGAAAGGGGCCCCCCACCTCCCCACCCCTGCTGCAGCAGGTCCCAAACACAAGCACGTCCGTGACCAGCTGAAGCTCAGGGCTGGCACACCAGGCACATTTAGGGATGCTTCCTATAGGGCCGGACAGGCGCAGGACATGACCCAGGCTGAAAGGGACCAGCATCACCCACAGAAAGCACACACTTCCAGAGCAGGAGGAAGGCAAGTCCAAGTCAGATGTGATCTGCAATGGTTTATCTGTTCCCCCTGCACGTGGGAAACCCCACCCTTTTAAGACATTTTCTCAGTGATGGGAATAAGCTCCTATTTCAGTCAGCATTGGGCTAAAGAAAAGCCTGGAAAGCTCAGGACTGTGTGGACATGTGTTTATTCCAAAGCTCCATTTCTCATATAAAACAAGGTCTCTGAAGGGCAGCATCGGTCCTTACAAAGGTCTGTGACATTTCTTCTGGGCTGCAGGGCCTGGGGTCCTGACCCACCACAGCAGAGCTGTCAGAAAGGGGAGGGGGACGACAGAAACCAGCTGCAGCACCCCTGGCACAGTTTGAGAAACCGTGCCTGCTCACGGGGAGGGGAAAGGTGTCAAGCCACTTGGCAGGAGGCTTAATGTTCATGCAGAGATCTTGCAGAACCCCTGTGCTCCGCGGGCTGCTTGCCAAGGAGCAGCTGCCAGGAACTGCATCGCTCCCATGGACACAAAGCAGGACTGCTGGGTTGAACAACCCACTGAAGCCTTCCCAAGGACCGAGGGGTGGTGGCAGCTGTGTGCTCCTTCGCAGCCCAGAGCCCCCAGAGCCCCCACAGCCCCCCGCTGACAGCCTAGAGGGGTTTGCCTTCTTCCTCCTGCCTCAGCCTCCTGGAGAGATGCTCGCTGATGGCCATCAGGGGGTTGGCTGTGTACCTGGGGTCGGTGATGACCTCATGAAACCGAGCCACTTCCTCCTCTCTGAGGGTAGGAAAACAACATAGAAATGCTGAGAGCCTTGTGGGAGGGGAACTGAGCAGACCAGAACTCCTAAAGCAAGAGGGTTTCTCTGCAGATGGAATGATCCAGGGTGGCAATCTCAGGAAGAAACAGGGCCAGAAACAAGCCTCATTTACCCAAGGGCAGAGCTCAGATTGCTGCCAGCTCACGGGAGCCAGGGATTTGATCTGGTGCCACAGAGACACAAACAATGGCTCTAGTGTCCAGCATCACCTCAAGTGGGTTTTTGTAGAGTGCAACAGACTGTGGGTATCTGGTACATCACTAAGAATGAGAACTGCTTCAGAGTGCACCAGCACAAAAGCAGGTTCTGCTTTTGAGAGCTCACCTGCTGACCCTCTTTACTGCCCACCCTAGAAGCCCAGTAATCCCACGTTCACTGTGGGAGGAGCATGACAGCATTACATCCTCATGCTGTGTCAGAGCTGGCTGCTGGGGAAACAGTCTTGCCTTAAAAAGCAAGAGAGCTGGGGAGAACAAGGGAGCAGGAGGAATGGTTAAACCAAAAAAGGGAGCTTAGTCACCTAAGTCACGTGCCCTGTGACCTCCCTGTCTCCCTCAGCCAGGCTTGGGCTGCCTGGCTCTGCACAGCCCAGCCAGACACATGTCCCCACAGATGTGGGTGAGCAGAACATGGCATGTGGCTGGCTCCCTCCCCAGCAGTGCCCTTCCCTACCAGAGGAACGGGTACAGAAGCCAAACCTGAAGCTTGTGGCAGCCAGGGTCATGGGGTGAGGCTTGGGGAACCCCCAGTACTACCTAATGTCTTGGAAAATCAATCTCCAAGACCTTGCCCTAGGGATTTTGCCTGCCAGGAAGCACAGACTTCCCAGACTGCAGTGGCAGGGTACATGCCACCACTCAGTGCACCTGCCTGGAGCTGTGCAGAGAAGAGGGGGGCACATGGGGTCACCAGCTTGCTGATATGGGAGATCTTAGGTCTGTACACGAGTTCCTCCCCAAGCAGTGCTCCTCACCTGGGAGTCCCAGCACGGTGACACTGAGCCAAGGAGGGATTCACCCAGGAAGGCAGAGCCAAGCCTGGGAACAACTCAAACACATTCAGTGCTTCATCTGATGAGAAAAGGTTTGACAGATGCCACCGGACAGCTGTCCTCCTCAGGGACATGCCACATGTAGGTTAGTGTCCCAGATGTGTTCCAGTGGAGCAGATGAAGCTCCTGATGCTACACAGAATTCCAGGAGCTCCTCACCTAGACCACCATAGAGACTTTCCTGAAGGGTACCAGCTTTCCACTTCTGATTTTAGGTGGGAGAGAAGTGGGAGCAGAGTGAATCCACTTAGAACTGACTGAGCCTGATAGGGACGAAGCAGGAGGACACCCACAAACATCCTGTGCTGTGTGAAGGGGCTGCCACCTTTTCTAGGACACAAGACAAACGCTGGAAGGGGTTCCTTAAAGAGGCTGTGTGATCTCCATCCCTGGAGACAAGTGGCAGGAGATGGGACAAGGGGCAATGGGCTCAAGCTGTGCCAGGGCAGGGGCAGCTCAGATGGGAGGGAAAAGTTCTTCCCTGAAAGAGCTGTCAGGGCCTGGCCCAGGCTGCCCAGGGAGGGGCTGAGTCCCTGCCCCTGGGTGTGTTTAACAGGCAGGGAGATGAGGTGCTCAGGGATATGGGTCAGCACAGGACAGGAACAGTTGGACTCCAGGAGCTTAAAGGGCTTTTCCAACCTGGTGGTCCTGTGATTCTGTGAAATACTCATAAGCCACCCTGGGTGGCCAGCTCATGGTGACCCTGCACGAGCAGGGGGTTGGAGCAGCTAAACTCCAGAGGTACCATCCAATCTCAACCATTCCATGATGCTCAGCAGGGACTGGATGGTCCAGTAACTGGGTACTTACAGGAGCCGGTGTTTCTGGGCTTGTTTCATCAGACAGAAGTCTGCTGGTTCTGCCTTGCCTTTTCCATGGCTGTGGAGAGAAGAAACAACAATTAGCAATTCAGCAATTTCCATGGCCATGAAATGAGTCCAGGGACTCTGTGTCTGCCTTCCCAGAAAGCACAGGTCATCTTCCCATGTGGGAATGGTCCTGAAAGACAATTACTGCCCTCAGCAGACAGTCAGGGGGCTGCACGCTCCTGGGGCTGCATGCTGAGAGCTGCTCAGGATTCCTGCCCGAATGGGCTGCAGGCAGACACACCACACAAGACTGGATCACAGAGTCACAGACTCACAGAACCATAGGGGTCAGAAGGGACCCCCTGAGCCCATCAGGTCCAACCCCCTGACAAAGCAGCTCCCTAGGACAGGTCACACAGGTCCAGACAGGGCTGGAATCTCTCCAGAGAAGGAGACTGCACCCACCCTGGGCAGCCTGTCCCAGGGCTCCCTCACCCTCACTGGGGAAAAGTTCTGCCCCAGGTTGGTGCAGAACTTCCTATACTCTCACTTGCAGCCATTGCCCCTTGTCCTGTCCCCACAGACACTGAGAAGGGGCTGGCCATGTCCCCCTGCATCCCATACATCGCTTCATTGTGGAGCAGGTCACGCACTGCCTGTGCCAGGATCACTTTCTGCTCATCACCAACCCCCAGGTCAACCTGATACCGCTGCTTAGAGAAGAGATCCCAGTCACCTCCTGCCACCCGCCACACGGCACCTCTGTGTGCCTCACGTTCCTGGCTGCGTGCTGCCCAGCTCCAGCAGTGTCACACATCAGTTAGGGACAGTGCCACAGATGCTCAGCAAGAAGGGGGAACTGCCAGCCCTGCTGCGAGGCCTCCAGTGGCACCACTGGGGTATGAGGTGCCATTTCTATTCCAGGATAAAGAATGGTGGTATTCCTTCCTCCCTTGCCCTTATTCCTGGGTAAATTCCAAGGAGGGCAGGGGTGTAACCTCACCCCACGCAGGATGTGGGAAGGATGTGGTGCCTGACACCAAGCAGCAGCAGGGATTTACTGCAAAGCCAAGGGCTGAGCACGAGTTGGGGGCAGGCAGGAAGGACAACGGCTGCACCCGGACTCGAAGTGGGGCTGCTGGCAGAGAGCAGAAACGTGTTCTTCAGGGCTGCACAGACACAGGGGGAAGCAGAAGTGAGTGGGGAAGGGGGCTTGTCTCTGCAGAGCAGCTCCCCTCCCATTCACCCCCAGGACACAGCCCAAAGGGAGGAGAGTCTGCTGCCTGCACTTCTAATGGAGCAGGGCTCACGGAGGGGTCTCCCTGTACTGGTGGGTGCTGGGGGCCACAGCCTCCCCCACTGAATCTGCCCTGAGCCCTGCAGCTTTCTCAAGGTCAGGAACACGAGAGCCCCTCACCGTCTCTTCAGGACAGCAGGATCTGGCCTTCTGTTGGCAGTGTCACAGCGACGTCCTCTCCCTGTTTCCCTGTCTAACCCACTACCCTCCACCCTTCCATTCTGTACTGGTTTTCCCCAACCTTCCCACCTGCCTCCCCTCTTGCCTCATATTCCTTCACCCCACTTCCTCTCATCGTCCCTCTCCACTCCATCAGCTCCTCCTCTTCTTCCTCACTGTTCCCTCTCCCCCTCCTGGCTCATTTAACTCCTGCTCACGTTCCTCCTCGCTGGGGTTCCCAGGCTGCCCTCACCTCCGTGCCCCCCCAGCCCAGCATCAGGGCTCTGTGCCACCCCAGACACACCCCAGCAGCGCAGACACACGTCAGCCAGCCTCAGCAGCCAGCACATCCCTGCCCAGCGATGCTCCTGTGCCCTTCAGTCCCTCCTGAGGTCAGCCTGGCCCTGCTGGCATCACACCACGGGCCCACAAGCTCTGGAGGAACAAGGGCAGACCAACAGCTACAGGGGATCAGGCAGCTCTGCCACGCTGCCGCGGCCACCGGCGCCGAAGGGCACAGGAAGCACCTCTGCTCCTTCCATGGCTGCTTGGCACAGCACCTGTTTCTCATCCCAGTCTGCCTGGATCAGCCCCAGAAGCGTGGAGAAACCCCTTCTCAGGCTGGGTGGCAACCCATGCTCACGGCAGCAGGGCCTTGCCAAGCGTGCCACCACGTTGCCACGGCAGCCCCTTCAGAGATGAGCGGCCCCGTAGATGATGGGAGCACTTCCATCCCTCCAGCCCAGCCCACACCAGCCTGCATGCCTCTTAGGAGAGCTCCCTCTGCAGCAACCTGGGGTAAGGGGTGCCCCAGGCTATGCAATCCCTCCTTTTGCCCCCAGCCCCCCTCAGATTTAAAGGGCTGGGTGCTTCTGAGGGCTTTCCAGACCCACTCAACAGCTCGGCTCCACTGGCCCAGCAGGTTCAAAAGGCCCCACCGCACCACCAGCACGCTGCCTGCTCGCTTGGCCCATGTCAGCAGCCCTGTTCCATTGCACTTCACTGCCTTCATTCATTATAAAACAGAGTAAAAACCTCACTGTAATGCTCTCTTACCCAGCAGGAGATCAAATTCCTAGAGAATCTAATCTTTTATTAATAACACTGGCAAATCACTAGAGTATTACCCTTCGTTTATGTAATGAGTCCAAGCCTCTGAAAGCCTCCTCTGATTCCTTCAGTCATGCACATGCAGCCTCTCACAGCCCAGGAAGCCACCAGCCAGCACAGGGAAGAAGAGCACCATAGCTCCACCATGGGACTCTTGCTTGTTTGGCTGGCATGACCCAGGCCACCTTGCAGTCCAAGTGGAAACAGAGTCTGAGCTTCCAGGAGGAGCGGAGGGCTCTGCGTGCTCCCACGGGAGGAGAGAGGAAGCTGACAGTGCTTCTCTGAGGATGGCAGGCTAGAGATGTGTGTGAGACCAAACACTTCCACATGTGGCACACATCCCCTCCAGGGAGCTGGGGAAAGGACTGTTTTGGCCAGTGTCCTGCCCTGCAGCACATGGCCAGGCAGGGGCAAGACCAAGACAAGGGTACAGCCACATCCTCGCTGCTACATGCAGCTCAGAGACCTTGTGCCAGCTGCCGTCTGTGTACAGCAGTAGCCCTCCAAGGAGACTTGTTGGGCCTTGCCTGAACCCACAGGCTTCCCTCAGCCAGGACAGCACTGCAGCACAGGGCCAGGCAAAGCAGCAAGCCTCTTGCTAGTGCTGGAGTACTCACGATGTTTGACATCCTTCATTTCTCATACTGGAAAAGAAGTGCTCCAGAGTTAGAGCCCTCAGCACAAGGAGGACATGGACCTCTAGGAGTGGGTCCAGAGGAGGACATGAGAATGCTACAAGAGGGGTGGCTCTTCACACAACCTGGATGACACACGTAGCTATAGCAAAGCCACCAATTCCAGCTCAGGCCGAGCCCTGGCCCAGACCTCCACCCAGCCCAGCCCTGGTGCTCTGCAGGACTCAAAACGCTGCCTGCACTTCTGCTGTCCATTCCCACTGGGCACACTGATGGGATGGTTGTGCAAAGGAAGAATCCCAGAACCATAGGGGTTGGAAGGGACCCCCAGAGCCCATGGGGTCCAGCCCCCTGCCAGAGCAGCTCCCCAGCTCATATTGCACAGGGCGGCGTCCAGACGGGGCTGGAATCTCTCCAGAGAAGGAGACTCCACACCCCCTGGGCAGCCTGTCCCAGGGCTCCCTCACCCTCACTGTGTAAGAGTTCTTCCATGTGTTGGTGTGGAATGTCCTATGCTCTGACTTGCAGCCATTGCCCCTTGTCCTGTCCTCACAGACACTGAAAAGGGGCTGGCCATTTCCCCCTGCATCCCACACTTCAGATATTTATAAACACTAATTAGGTCCCCCCTAAGTCTGCTTTTCTCCAGGCTGAACAGCCCCAGCTCACTCAGCCTGTCCTCACAGGGGAGATGCTCCAGGCCCTTCATCANAAAAAGAAAAAAAAAAAAAAAAAAAAATAGTGGGGGGGGGGGGGAAAGCTCTTCAAAGGATCAGGAGCCAAGTTGTGGAAGGAAATGTTTTCCAACACTCGGATGCAGGGTTTGGAGCTGCTGTTTATCCCAGCAGCAGCTTTCCGGACGCACGGGGAATGACCAGCTGCGCCCTGCTCTGCGGGTGGCTGTTCCACCTGGGTCAGAGTTTACTTCTGAGGCATCCAGCATGTCACAAGACCTGGGATCTCCAACCAAAGGAGAGGGTGCTTTGCCAGCCCAGCCACCTCCTGGGCTGTTCTCTGAGCCAAACGCTTTCTTATGCTGGTCAGAATAAGTTTCTAGCTTGAAGCCCTGCTTGGGGAGTGGGGGGGTGGTGGTGCTCACAGAGCACTTCTGGAACGCACTGGGAGATGCAACGCTGAGCAGACAGTCAGAGCTGTGCATGAAGAAGGAGGAAACACAAGGGCAACCGGTCCCCACCCTATGTCTGGCTGGGCTGGCTGACACGTGGGCGGCCAGGCATCAGAAATAGCCCCAGGAATAGCACAGGAAGCCATGCAGTAAAGGGAGCAGAAACACCGTCTTTCTGCTCTGGTCCAGAGTCACATTCCAGGCCAATGGCATGAACAGAGTCTGGGCAGAGAGAGGAGCTCTGCTCTAAGGGCTCGAGCTGCCTCAGGAGGAAGCCTGGAGATCGGGCTTCTGCAACACGGCCAAAGGCGCGTGTGGGAATCATAGCATCCCAGACTGGGCTGGGTTGGAAGGGACCCCAAGGGTCACAGAGCTCCAACCCCCCTGCCACAGGCAGGGCCCCCAACCTCCAGGCCCGGAGCTACACAAGGTTGCCCAGGGCCTCAGCCAA
>VZTU01005108.1:0-31473 GCA_013400835.1 Zapornia atra | reverse complement strand
ATCCATAACTTGAAATTCTTACACTGAGTAAGAGGAGTTCCCTTGCAAGTAACCAACTCTCACAGACTGCAAAGGACTGTTTAAAATCAGTTTCTATGTTATATGGTTGCAAAAAAAAAATATTCTAAGTTGAAACTCAGCATAAATTGTTTTTATTGCAAGTCTTGAAACAGTTTCTGTTTTCTTAAAGTCCTAGATCCTTGTAATGTAAGTATCTCAACTTTCATGTAAAACTAAATATGAAGGTTCTGTGCCTCATTTAGAAGCAAAGCCTAAAATGTGACTTGAGTGTAAATGTGAACTTAATCTTTAAGCTTTCAAAAGTAGAGAGTAAATAGAAAAGAAAAACAGTGATTATTAAATTTAAAGCTTTCATTTTGGGGCGCTTAGAAGAAGGAACAGAGCACACTTTTCCTGAGTCTGACTCATGAAAATCTGAGCACAAGTGATAATTTCAGAACATAGCAAGGAGAAAAGTGAAGTTGGTTTTGTTCATTAAAACTGCATTTGGCACGCAAAAAGCAGCATTCCATCTGTCCATCTGAAGATTATGAGAGAATAAAGAAAAAAGAGCATGTAAAACATAATCTTCTATCTACAAGAGGATGTTTGTGAAAGAACAGGGCAAGCATCAGTACACCTTGTGTGAGTTAGGATGTTCTGCCCTGGTGAAAGAAAAATTGACTGTTACTTTCTCTTTTCTTCCTAGAAATAAGG
Source organism: Zapornia atra (assembly GCA_013400835.1). Classification (NCBI taxonomy): domain Eukaryota; kingdom Metazoa; phylum Chordata; class Aves; order Gruiformes; family Rallidae; genus Zapornia; species Zapornia atra. Next base: position 30,756 of record VZTU01005108.1, on the reverse strand, counting down.
GAAAAATCAAGGGGTTTTAATTCTACATGAGTAAAATTCATGTAAAAATAAAGTCTATGACTATGGTGCAGGATTTGGACCCCTTTGTCCCAGAATTTTGGGGATTAGTTGGAAGGATCACTTTTCCCTGGGCACTGCTGAGGAGCTTTGCTACCAACAGTCACTGGTAGCTGAAAAGTTCACGTTTTAAACAGGACTCAAAGCCTTTGTGTACAGCTCTGCCAACATGCAGAGCATGATGCAAGGACTGGGAGCTGTCCTGTATCTGGAAATGGGAATAATATAACCACAGCTTGATAGTACAGAAAGCAAGTTAAGCTAAGTTATCCTGCCCTCAAAATCATAGTTGCTTCACCCACTGTTATCATTTGTCAGATGGAACAGCACAGCTGACTCCACGTCAAAGGAGCTACTCCTATAAGTGTATATATTTTGTAAACCACCGAAGTCCTCAGTTTGGCAGATCTCTAAAAACATGAATATTTGACTGAATTAGGAGGTTCTGCTATCTGCCCATTGTTGGCATATCCCCACAGCTGTAGCCACGTGATCTAATACACTAGAAATACTCTCATCCATCTGATACACAATAGATCGCAGAGCAAGATCTAAATCCCATTTCTATATCATAGAATCATAGAATCATACGGTGTCTTGGGAAAGCAAACACAAAAGCACAAACTGCTTAGGAGATGCTAGTGGAATCAGTAGTTTGGTTCATACCCACACCATCATTACTCTCTTTTGGAGTGGATTATTTGAGCTGAGTCCATCATTTATTATCAGGTATACACTAGAAAAGTTTTTTTTGTTCTATGTTGGTCTGAGCTCAGACATCCACTTCTGTATTTGTGCCACCTCAAGGGGTTACCACTCCAAGCCCCTTTGAATGGCTCATCAGGTCACTATTAAATCTAACCCTGCTGAATCCAATGGATCTACCACTCTTGCAATTGTTCCCTAAACAGAACAGTCCAAAAGAAACTGCCGGACTAGTAGGTCAAATAAACCACATATGTATTATTCCCTTATACACCTATCACAACGGCGCTTTACAACAGCAGAAGGTCGTGGGCACTTTTATAATGCAAGGAAGTATCAAGAATCCCTTCAAAAACTTTTACAGCTGTGTGCCCAGTAAAACAGATTCCAAGTGTGACCAAGGTCTGAGCTGACTATTGCATGGATCTGCATGGGAGAGGAAAGCCCTGGGGATGTTAAGGAATGCTACCAGCAAGGAAGTGAATGATACCCTGGCAGAAACGTGAGACTAGTAAAAGGGATTGAGATAAGCAATAGGTAGAGATGGAGGGAGAGATCAGCTGAGTAGGCAAAATTGGTCAAGCTCCAAACAGTCTTCCTCAATCATGATGCTATAGTTCAGTTGCGATATTCCTCTGAGGAAAGCTGTCCATCGACCAGACGCTGTGCAGGCTAGCTTTGCTGCCTGCTTACCTTATCCAAAAGGGCAATGTTTGCTGATAACAGCCGTCAGCGAGTGGCTGCTGCATACTGCGATTCCCAGAAAGCTGCTGACAGTGCTGCACTGCTCTGCGCAACACCTCACACCCCCATTGCAGCCCAATAGCAGCTGCAAGGTTAACCTGGCAGAGGAGCTAGTCAAAGCTAACAGGACCTTCTGTAAAAATCGTGGATCTTAAGCAAAGCTGGACTGAATTTACTTTGACAAGGGCAAAATACTCTTTTATCTACTGTCTCCATGAAAAGTTCACATCAGCTCCAGGTTCAAGAGGAACAGAGCACCAATATACATGCAATAGGTAGAACAGAAGAGAGCAAAGGTACCTACATGGAAGTGGATAATCTGGCAGAGCCGGAGGGGAGGGAGGGATATGCTGCTGCCTGCTGACAAGGGAATTCTCACCCTGACCTCTGTACTCTTGCCTTGGAGCTTTAGCAGTCTGCATCGTCCCAACACAAATATTTGTTCTCATTCTCTTAAACAATCTTTATTTTTTATTTTAAATAGAAATTTTTCTTTCTCTTTCTTTGACCGAGCCTATGGCGCTCTTCTTAAGGGCACAGAGAGACCTGAATTTACTTGCTTTAAGAACCATCATAGCCAAACACGGGATCACGTTTTCTGGTTTTCTCAGTTCACTTTCCTCTCACTGTACCCAGCAGCTCTGGAAATTTGAACATTGTTAGCGTCAGCGCTCAGATATCTGGGTGCTTTAAATCCTGGTATCAGGAGAAAGGATCCGAGCCTTCATTTAAAATGCATTAAAAGAGAGTCCACGCTTGCGTAGGCAGTTTACAGGCAGAGACCCGGGGAGCGAAAGCGGACAGAGAAAGACAAGGTATTTAATCTTAATTTAGGTGCCCTTTCGCGGACATTGTTTCCTCGGGCCGCCCGTGGCGTTTTAAAAAAAAGCAGGCGGCAGCTGCGCGCAAGCTGGGCGGAGGGTCTGGCCAAGGATGCTGCCGTGGGGGGGAGGGGAAGGAGGGGGCTCTCACCTTCTCTACGTAGTCGGGCACCTCCTCCAGCGTGCGGAAGGAGCTCTCGCCGGGCGGCAGCACGTAGAAGAGGGCCCGGAGCTGCTGCCCCGGCGTGGCTGCTCGCGGGCCGCCCGCCTCGCTGCCCATCGCTTCGCTGCCCGTGGCCGGCTGCCGCGGTTCGGCTCCGCACCGGCGCTGCAGGTGCCCTGGCAGCGGGGACGCCCGCCCCGCACCTGGCCCCGCTCCCGTTCCCGCTCCCAGGCGGGGCGCGGCGCGGCGCGGCGCTCGGACTTTTGACTCGGCCCGACGGGCTGACTGCGTCTCCCCAGGGCGCCGGGGGACCTCGCCAGTTGCTTTTGGAAAAACCTCTTTGGTGCTGCTATGGAGGTTTGGGGTTTGTTCGGCTGTAGTTGGGGTTTGGAGGGTTGGTTGGGGAGGGTTTTTTGTATGTGGCATCACATGCGTGGACCACTTCTGGGCATCAAGAGAAAGCCCCTACGTGCTGAATGTCACCCTCCGAAGCCTGTAAACAGCAGAGCTGCAGCTATTCTTTCTCAGCATCGGATAGAGTTATGCATGCACGCAAGCAAGAAAAAAATACATTGCTCAGGTTTTGACTCCTTCATAAATAGCAGAATTTTCTAAAATTAAAAGGTTAAGGGTTCTGAGAGAGGAGCCAAGGTGTGCTTGTTGGCTCCTTTGGTCCGCTGGCCAGGCAAGTCTAGCACTCTCCCCATTAAAAGTTTGGGTTTTAAACTTTCAGAAAGGATTATCATGATTCAGTTGTATGTAGATTCGATTAACGTGATTATGCCAAAGCCTTCTAAAGTGGTTTCATTTACAAAGGAATGAAAACAAGGGAAATGCAAAGAAACAGTGGAAAAAACTATGCTAGGTCCTTCTTGAAAATTACTTTTAGCAATGGGAATAAGGATGGTTTTGCACATTCCAGCCTTCAATCTGAAGCTCAGGAGCATGCATTTCCCTGCCCAATGTTTGTCAAGCACACTTGGTATGTTTGGTGTTAGTACAAATAATAAGCTTTGTGATAAAATACATTAGCTAGAAATGAAATAACATAATATCTCAACACCTTCATCTCAAATGTTCAGTCCCACTTACAGCCTTTGCAGAAGAAATAGACTGTAAATCCCACTGTAAAGGATTTTGCCGCACTTTAAATCCTGACAGTAATTAAATTAAGAAAAACTTTCTACTTTGAATCAACCCTTAGCTTTTGAAAGGAACTATGACAGGTAATTCCATCTGAAATTTCTGTTTAGAAAAAGAAACATATGTAGAATCTGACATAAAAGTAACTGAGGCAATGCACGTTTGTGACTTCTGTATTAAATATGTTGCCATTTAAACAACAGCTGGGGGGAGATTTAAACAATATTCTACAGCCTGAATGATGTAACAATACTGTAGTGCACAAATGACAGAAAATCACTGGAAGTACCAATAGAAATATTTTACTTTAAACTGAACAATGTACAAGTATTTTGTAATGGTATTAAGGGTGAAATAGATTTGTACACTCTCTTAAAATGTATAGTTTAGAGGTACTTCTAGAACTCTAGGTATTAACTTTAAAATCTGAATTAATCTAATTGAAAATTCCAAATTTACTCCAGATCACACAAATCAAAAGCAGTCTGGCTAGATCTTCATTGAAGTCAATGGCATATGGTAGAAAATGTTTGCTTTTTCATTTTGATTAGCCTAGATATTTCTATGGTGTTACTATCACATTGAAACTCACTCTAACCTCAGCCATACCGTCTCAGCAGCAGCACACCCTGTCCCACCATGCTCTGGTGCTGGTGTTCAACTTGCAAAACTTAATTCTCACAACAAAATTATATCAGTGAGCACTATCTGAGGACCACTCTGGCATGAGAAGAATAATTATCATATTTTTCAAGAGTAGCAAACTTAGTGTCCAAATCCTCTTTTCTATATCTCAGTAGCTCAAAGTGTTTGTTAAATTTTGATCCAAGGGGCTCAAGATTATTGTCCTGGCTTAACCTGCAGTTCTACAGGAGGTTGTGGAGAGGTTGGGGCTGACCTTTTCTCTGTAGTGACAAGTGATAGGACAAGAGGAAATGGGTCAAGTTACTCAGGCAAGGTTTAGATTGGATGTTAGGAAAAACTTCTCCACAGAGAGGGTTGCTAGGCATTAGAACAGGCTACCCAGGCAAGTGGTGAAGTCTCCATCCCTGGAGGCATTTAAAAGATGTGCGGTGCTTAGGCACATGTCTTAGTGGTGGTTTTGGCATGTTAGGGTGATGATTGGGCTTGATGATGTAAAGGGTCTCTTTCAACCAAGACAATTCTATGATTCTGTAAGGTGAGATACATTTCAGGTACCATGGAACCACTCATATCACAAAGTTCTGGGAAAGAGAATCCATCAGTTTCTACAATTTCTAAACAAATATTATTTTCGACAGCCATTTCTGTGTAAATTATCATCCAACTATCACCATATTGAAATTCGTGTTTTAAAAACTAAAGGAAGTAAAGGAAAATTTGGACTTGATTATGTCTCACAGGGGAAACAGATGGGTTGTGTTTTCCAGCTTCTTGTGTCCAAGGAAAAAAGATGATAGCACTACAATAGTTGCAACTCTAGTGAGGAAAAGAGCAATTTTAAATTGCTCTATCTAGAGTATCTATAAATTTTAGACAGGTTTCATTAATCTGTCTGTACAAACATAGTTTCGGTTGTCTATTTAAGCCTTGAAATTTAGCATGCAGTTTCCAGTGCTTGCTCTTTTCTTTGTTAAGAAAGGAATAGAAAAGAAAGAGTACAGTAAAGTTGCTTTTGTGGAAGCTTTAACTTTCTACCAGACACTGCTCCCTTCATTCAGTAACCTTGCAGATTTTATATTTATTTATTACAAGGGGTTAAATAACCTACTCTGTTTTTAATTTCTACAATAAAAAGTGGAAAAGTATGTATTTCCCATCCTATGTTGCCATCACAAATGCAGAAGGATGTTCTGTCTGGAGACTGGGATTCTGCTGTTGACTAGTAGATCGTTCCAGTAACTAAGGCAACAAAAGCCTCTGTTCTAATTAGAGGAAATTGGGGAGCTGGCCTAGCATGATCTGTAGGTGGATCATATTTTGTTTTCTCCAAAGAACTCCATCCCACCCACTTCATGAACAGAGAACGCCCAGACGCTTCCTGTTTGGGTCTCTGAGAACACTAAACCAGCACTAAATAATAAACTCATAAAGGGAATTAGGGCAGGTTGAAATTGGGATGGGCGACATATTCTGCCTTGGCAATTGTTCACAGCAAACTAAATCGTATCCAGAACTGAGCGGAGCTTAGCATGCTCTATTTATACAGTAGTATCTTTGAATGTAGAAACACTCTGATGCATACATTGTGATGAGCAGATGTCAGAATTTTTTGTATCACTACTCCAGGTATTCAGCACCTTTATTCATACTTGGCAATGGACAGCATTAGGGGAGCACTAAAACATCAGTCTTCTTATAAAGCTGGTATTTTTTTGAACATTGGCTTTGCCAATGGTAAACCCTGTATCGTGCAGCACCTTTTTAAAAAACTTGTTTGGGTGGGTTTTGTACATATAAGCTATATGTGTTAATATGCAGTTCACAGAACCACAAGGTTGGAAAAGACCTTTAAGATCATCAAGGTCTTTTCCAACTTTGTGATTCTTAATAACATCACAATACTGACTCCAGAAACCTCAAGACAGGGATGTTCTACATATTAATCAATGTCATCAACATCATGACACACACTTAACCCCTTACTGCTAACTCTCTGGGTTTTTTTCTATGAAGGACTGCTAACCATGGAACAGTCCTCATCTAGGATAATTCTACGTTATTTAATTCAGCACAACTTGTTAGCAAAGTCAATATGTTCAAGGCTTTTCAAGATGCCCAAAGAATATAATACTCTTCAGGCAGTCTTCTTCCTCATCCTCCTAGTGATATTGACCAAAGCAATCATTTGCACCTTAGATGCTTTTTGCCACTTAGCTGAATCAGATGTTGACTTTCTGCTGGAAAATGGGTTGGCAGTATTGCTCTATCCCTCCTTACTTCTAACAGGCTTCCTCTACTATTTACCTTGCCGTGGCATGGTGATGATTAGCAGGATTTCTCAGTGAGCTGATTTACCTCACAAACTTACATCACAAGAAATTAAGCCAGAAAAGAAAGTTTTACATTTTTCTACTGCTCTAGTGAGCTAAGTGGTTCATGAGATAGTCTAGGGAGCGTAGGAGTTGGCATGAAAGCCCAGGAGAGAGTGGGTAGGACCACATAGCTACAAACCAGCAATAGGAAAATGAGGTGGAAACAGAACTTCTTAATTTCAGCAGCAGCAAGCTATTAGCTCAACTGAACAGCTTAGAGTCACCGCCTCCTGTGCATTTGCCAAAAATATGGCTTCAGCAGGCTATCATATGTCAGCATTCAACTACATTCAAACAGTTGATGCTTCCTTTACATCAGCACTTCAGTAACTTCCCTTTTTAAAGTTATCCTTTTTTTCTGGAAGTCTTTAGCAGAATGGAAGCTCTTTCTGTTGTTTGCCTGTTCATGTAATTATGTGTGTCATATACAGCATTTTATGGAGAGATTTTGGCCGGACAGGATAACTTCCTGATACCTGTTGGTGTTTTGCAGGGCAGGGTTCTTGTGAAGGAGGAAGGGGGCTGTGGGGGTGGCTTCTGCTAGAAGCTTTCTCTAGGCCCGACAGAGTAAACACCAGCCAACTCAAGGCCAGACCCACCGCTGACCAACACAATGGGGAGCAGATTTGGTTGTACTACTTATTATCCTTCTCTGGTTTCAGTGTGTGTGTGTGCAATAAATTAGATGGGTTTTTTTAATTCCATGTTTTGCTCATGACAGTAATTGCAGAATGATCTCTCCCTGTCCTTATCTTGACCCCTAAGTCTCTCAATATATATTTTCTTTCCTTCCAGCTGCAAAGGGGAGTGACACAGCAGCTTTGGTGGTTATCTGGCCTCCAGCCAGGGTTAAACCCCCACAGTACCCCATGTTGTAGCTGCCACACAGGGATGGCATCATGGGGCATATTCTGGAAGGAGAGGAAGACAGTGCTCTCCACAGGATCCACAAAGGACTGTCAGGTTGCAAGGAAGCTGGGAGAGGATAGTCCAAGAGCTATAGCAGATGAAATATGTAGCTTGAGATTAAGAGGCAGAAGCCTGATCAAGATGACAACTCAGTGGCTCAGAGCTGCAAGAAGGAGGTTCTCCTGAAGACCAGAGGAGCTTTGCTGAGGTTGTTGTAACCCAGGAAACCACCTAAGAATGCCAGCTGAGAAAGTCTGAAGAACACAGCGAGCCACAACAGAATTGACATTCATGTTCTCCATTTTTATTAGTTCTCAATCAGAAAAAAAATTGTTTTTCTGTATTTCAGAAGCTATTTTGTTAGCATTCCTGTTCTAACAAAACAATATTAGAGATAAAAAACTGTTTTGGTGTGACTGCTATGCTGACTGCAGGGAAGATGGGCAGAGAGGTTCATCCAGAAGCTCTGACTGATTTTTGGGAGCCAGTCAGAAGCAGAAAGCCCTCTCACCTGTCTGCATGTTGGCTTTCTTAAACAGTGCTGTAATGGCAAGAAGTTCCCAAGGTAGAAGTCTCAGCCCTCCTCCACTTCTGTCCGCAGGTTGCATGCTTTCCTTATGCAGGCACTGGTGGCCATTAGATGCTGAGCTAAGCCATTCTAACATGCTCCACCAGCAGAAAATAGCCCAACCAAGCAAAATGCTAAAATACTAAAACTATGTTGAGTTGTTCTGGAGAGAAGACAGACATTCACAACAAAAATCATGATCATGAAATTATGGTAGTCTAGACTCTACCCAGCTGGGAAAAGCTTGGGAATTTCCAAACATCAAGCTTATCTCACTCAGTATCTCATGCCTCAGCAGTGTAAAAAGATTGCCAATAAGCAGGTACATGGTCTGACTAGGTTGTTCATCCTCTGCATGCCTCAGTGCCTGGGCTGTTCAGTTGCTCATGGGTGGGCTCCTAGGCTTACCCCATCCATTAAACATCTGTTTAAGAGTTGAACTCTTAATTAGGTTGGTTATTGGCACTCCTTGAAGTTAGTTTCTTGTGCTGCTTAACTTTGCAGAACCTAAAAGAGCTCCAAAAAGCTGCTTTTAAACCACAGATAGCCCCACACTCACTCATGCCTGGTTCTGATGCAGACAACACAGCTGCCTAGTGAATCAGGGAGCAGTCATCAGGGTACTCAGGCAGGCTGAAGAATAAGGTAGGAACTTTTTAAGTGTATTTTTGTATTGTTTTTTCATCATTTTCTGCTGTTAAAATACTTTAACCTTTTGTTCCTACTGAGGAAAAATGTGTTTGGTTTTTTTGGTGGGAGAGGGGATGGGTGTTACTGGAAAAATAAATTCCATCTTCAACTCAGGCCTATCAAGTAACTTCTGAACAGCCTGACCACCTGCTGTGAGTATTTCCAAATTTTATTTGGCATGCTCTGCTGTGCAATTTCTTGCACTTTAATTTCTGAAAAATCTTATTTTAGTTTCATTTCTTAGGAACACCAGTCTTCAAGTTGCCTGCTGTAACCTGTATGGTATGTCAGCATTATATAGCTTACAACCTTGGATGCAACACAGATATGTTATACATCAAGGTGATTTGATCAGGCGTTATTACCTATTTAATAGGTCTTTTTACTCTCTGACCAGTGATTATAAATATTTGCTTATTATCACCACAATAGTCTTTCATGTTTTTGAATCAGCAGCATATGAACATTGACACTAGGTAGATCCAAAGTTACAAAACATCTCATGACATGAGCACATGGTGCCAGTGTGTGGACAGGAATCATTTGGGTCATTTCTGAGTGAAAGCACAGGAAGTACCACTTTTCAAACACAACTAACCAAAACCCTAGATTTTTTTATCATGAGGAAGAGTCCTAGAGAATCAACAAAAAGACAGTTGTCAAATTGACACTGAACATCTTTTGAAGGATATAATCTAGTACCAGCATCAGATGTACTTAAAAAAAATCACTGGGAAATATTTTAAAGCTTAAAAATCTGGCCTTAAATTAACTATGTTTCTTTATCATGAGGAACAAGGAATAAGCGTCTTTTCCCTAGGAAAAAAAAAAAAGTCACATAGCTTCTACTTCTTCCTAGTCTGCAAATCTCTAGTCCTTGAGGAAGAGATTATTTTCTGTGAATAGTTTCCTTAAACAAAATACCAGGAGTTATAAATGCTGAGTACAATTTCAACAAAGTGAGTGCAATGCCTAGCTACCCAAGGTGGTAGAACACATTGACTTCTCTTCTAATGAATAAGTTACCTGGTTTCATTTGGAAACAAGCCTCCTGTGCCAACAAACATAGTAGGAGATGGACACTACCACACTACAGAGTGAGTCTCTAGCCACTCTGGAGATAGTACCTGTGTCTCTGTACTCCCCCTTTGTAGGGTTTGCTCCTTTTTCTTGCCTTTGAGCCACTGCAGTACTACCCACAATGGAGGTGTAAGAGCAAGGAAGGAGCTTTTATCCTGCTCTCCAGAGCCACAAGCTTTCAGACTCCTCTATCCAGGGAGCCTCCATCCACCACTCATCCACAGGCAGCCTCTCTTCCCCCCTCCTTTGTTACACCACACTGCTCCAGGGGCTGTATGAAGACCCTGTCCATCACTTGCTTGTTATCCTTGAAATTAAATAATCACACAGTTCCTCCCATTGCTCCCTTACTCAAATGCATAAGTACATCTGCCAAAGCACTGTTCCTACTGTAAGGCCATCCCAGGAAGATACACCAAGTGGTCCCCACAGCTCAAACCTGTATAAGGCCATCTTTCATTGCTCCAGTACTTTCAATGCACTCCAAGCAACCTGTCACATGTTCCAAAACAAACTTTACAATATTGTACAAACCCACCCTACCTGAAGACATTCCAGCATGTTTTTTATACCCCAGCTGGCTCTATAATTGCCAAAACTGCTATAACCTGAAGTCCTACCGACCTAAATAGGTTATTTCCTAATCAGCAAACAAATAAAGCCAGAAGTTGCAGGCTCTTCTTAATTAACAGTCTCCCTTTGTGAAGTTGAATAGCTGCTGTTCTTAGCTGCAGAAGGCCCTGGAAGCTTTCAGAAATAGCTAACAGCTGAAGTGTGGACTGAAAAAAATTGAAGCCAGAGCAAAAGCTAATTAATAAATCAAACTAAATCTGCAAATAATTGTTGGGGAGGGGGAAAGGTTAACAAAAAAAAAAGACAAAAGCAAGGAAGTAAAAATTCACTAAACTCCAAAGTTTCTGGAATATTTGAAATCTAGAACAGAAATCTAGTTAGAAATCCCAATACAAAGTTATCATGTGATGAGGTAATTAAAGTCTACTGTAATGAATAAGCACTGGAACTGTCTATTAAACTTAAGGATAGATGTTTTTAATCTTCGAGTCCTTTCTTTTCTTTTTGTGAGCTTGAAGTTCATTTCATGCCCCACAATTTTTAATGCAGTATGTAAAGCAAGAATAACTCTAGAAGTTACTTGATGAATTATTGAAATTAGTATGATCAATCACATACAAGAAATACATGTCATGCTTTACCACAGCAAAATCTTTTTTTCTTTTTTTTCTCTGATGATTATAAATGAAAAGATAAATAGAAATTTCATCCATGCATACACATCACTTGGGGGAAAAAAGACTATCCTCTACAAAATTCACTTCTGAAGTGCCCATTTTTTTCCTCCTTCCTTCTAGTTCCAAAATTTAGTTCTCCATATACTCATGAGTGTTTCTAATCTCTTTTTATGTTCAGGGAATGAAATAGGCTTCAAATTTGTATGTCATAAGTATGGAATGTATTCCCTGATATTTAGTTGTGGGGAATCCTTCCAGTGTTACAGAGTAACTTACACAGCAGCTGTGATCAAGATGTCCATAAGGTTTTCTTCACAGTGCTGTTTACCTGTTCTGTAACACTTACTGATTTAATATCAGAGCCAAATCCCAATCTGAATCATAAAATTTGTATGTTTAATGTTTTGGGGGATGCTTAGGGGCTTGTGGTGTTTTTTGTGGCAATTTTTCAAGATACTGGGAGACAAAATAGTGGAAAATTAACAAAAGAGTTTCAAGAGTCCAGATGCAACTACTGAGGTCAGTCCTGTCTACTTAGAGTAGGTTTGCAATGAATGAATGCCGTAATTTTGACATAAACCATCTCTCTAGCTTTTAAGAGACTGATGAGCTACCTGGTGAATGCATGTTCATTCTTAAAAGACTATGAAATCTAGCACAATCTGAATAGTCAATGTGAATAAACCAATGCTATTTATATTTTTTTTCCCATTTTTCTGTTTAAAAAAAATTACATTCACCTCACAACTCTCTACGGTTACTTGTAAATTGGTGCAGTTTTTGGACCACAGTTCTCAACCAGTTGACACATTTGAGCCATTTCTGTAACCTTGTTAGTCCTTTCTTATGGGCTACGGATTTGGAATGCAGGGAGAGGAAGGGATGGGATGGGGAGCAGAGAAACAGAAAGAACACAGAAATTCCTCTACCAGCTCTTCAGAATTCAGAGAAGAAAGTTAATAGTAACTTCAGACACTCTGAGAAATGCCATGGAATACGGGTGTACCTTTGGAGGTGAAGCATTGTCACAAAACTAAAGGAATTTGAAACACATTGATCTGTGTCTCCAGTTTAGCTCTCAATTTCTGGCCTTTAGATTTTTCCAACTTTTTTACCTATCAACCTGAAAAATCCCTGTATTTTACTCTAATGTATTGAGAAAAGAAAATTGTCTAATGTATTGAGAAAAGAAAAATGAAAAGGCTTCTTAGAGGATTCTTCGCCTTTATTCTGTGGGGGTTTTGTTTGATTCTTTTCTCTGCTGGAAACTAGATTAAATGATCACATACAGATCTGTATTTGCTTTAGCATTTCAATACCATAGCTGCCATTAGAATCTGCAGTGAACCATTTGGTGTGTAATTCTGATCTACGAGGTATGCAAATAGTGGGTAAAATATTGATATCTGTCACATCCAGTCGTTCTGCTCCAGTGAAGCACATTCCTACATAAACTTCCTCCACAGACATCTTGTCTTACTGACATTATCGTATTGAAAATATCTTGGACCCTATGCTAGTTAGCGTTTCAGAAGCTGAGAGGGTTTGGGTTTTTTTATTTGCCCAGATGAGAAGGGGAATAATCTCTGCATTATTTTCCTTGACTATATTGGGCAACTGAAATTCTCTGAATTGTTCCATTACTCACATAAGTACTTAATCTAATTTATTTTCTTTTCGGAATGCTGGGATGACTATGCCATTGCAATAGTGTAAAGACAAAGCAAAATTTTATCATTTCCTAATTTAAACAGAAAAAGAAATGTGAAAATAGCATTCTAGCTCAAAACATTATATGTGTGTGTGTGTGTGTTTGCGCATTCTCTGCAGGTTTCAATTTTGCGTCGTAAATGTTTTCTTTGTTGTTAATTTTGTTATGATCAGGTTCACTTTGCGTCTTGATTTACGATGAGAACTAAATTCAAATATCAAATTCTCCACAGACAAGAAATACATTTTCCAAGAAGTTTGTAGGTTGAGTACTCTATGATGATAGGTATGCCGTAGACACAATAGATGTAATTAATGAGTTCCAGTAAATCAGGCTAATTAAATTTAGGGGAATAATTCAATTTCATCTTAGGTATGTCACTTGATTTTGTAAATCATAAACACGCAGATATAGATCTCTTAAATGTACTTTAAAATATCCTTATTCTCTTGAGCATCACTTGTAGGGTGAAATCTTGTGTTTTATTCCATGTTAGAACATGGTTCTACTTGAATTGGAAATCAGTGTGGGAACCTGGTTGATGATTTATTTTTCCATGCATTGTCATCCTTTCTTTACATTTGATACAATCCCAACTACTTTACTGTCGCAAGTCTAGGGAATTTGCCATTATTCAATTGATATGTGAGACTTACCTGACAATTCATAGCTACTAAAAATCACAAATTGTATTTATATAAATGTTGCAGTCATATCTGGTTTTCCCAATTCACTTAAAGTCAATCAATCAATCAATCAATCAATCCATACATTGTTTTCTTTCCAGATAGGAAAAAATGAAAAAAGAAAGGAATGAAACCCAGTGTCCCAATCAAAATACAGTTTGTGTAACTGCAGTAATCAGTGGTGTTAAAGATGCAAATTGCAGTTCCATTTAGATTCATCATTATTCACATTCAGCTTCATTGATTCAGCTTTATTTTCCTTTCTTTCTAATCAAAATGTGTTATCTAAACCTCTATTCTGCAAATTTAATGAAGAACAAACTCTAACAAGCAAATAGTAGGATTTTGATAGGTATTCAACCCAGGCCAAGAAAGTGGTTTAGGTTTTCTTGGGTTTGTTGTGTAATGAAATGTCCATGGTATATTTCAATAAATTTATCCATACGAAGTCTGCTTTTAATTTCACAAGATTCTAATTCCAGTTTCATCGGGTTTATCTTCGTGCCATTGCCGGATCTTTAATTCTTCTTTTTTTAGTCTCTTAAGAGTCCGTATAACTTTTAACAGGAATCTGGCTGAGCCAAAAAGGAAATCATCTCAATAATGCTGCATGCCAGTGCTTTGTGTACATCTCATTATCACAATATGCTAAGTCAGTCAGAGGCTAAGCATGATATTGAAAACACCAGAGGAAGTCCTTATGAAAGTAAAACTGTTCTTCATAGTAGAAGACTGGTAGTTCAAAATCATCCAGATGTCTCAGGGTCGATCAGAAATACAACAGCACTGGATAGCCACTCACTTGCAGGGCTGCTCTTTATCTCAGCATCTTATCAATCTATTGTTAATATTTTGTCAAGGGTTCTGCGTGAGGCTGAGGAGAAAGTTGGATTACTTTCATCACTGATAAAGCAAATAAAGTCTTCATGTCAAAAGGAGTAAATGTGCCTGTGCTTTCCTCATCCTCTTTTTTTTTTTTCAAGCACTAACACTTCCATTCACTCTGAATGACAAGATTACAAAGAGAAAAAGGACTGTTTATTCACAAGACCTTCTGAAATCGTTGTAGGAAATAGGAAGCCTTGCATTTATACTGGTAATCCCTCACCTCCTAACAACACTCATCTGCTAGGGAGAGAGAAGCGTTGTAACATCTGGCTCAGTGTGGTGAGTTTTCATCTTCTGTTGGGAGGGCTGATGTCATGTAAGGAACAGAAGAGCAGACTAACCACGGTAAATAAGAGGCAGCAGCAGTGCTTACCCTGGGAGCTGGGGCTCATGGATCAGTTGAATGGCTGCCTGCAGCCCCCATGTGTTGATTCTGGCCCATTAACCATCCTATTAATCTTCAAAAAGCTTTAAACCCTGAATGTTTTGAAGAGTGAATAGAGGTGAGAATTTGCAGGTGTCATTCACACAATACAGCCGTCTTCCACCCCTCTTTTCAGCCAGCAGCTCTCCCACTCTATTAAGGCACAAAAGGAAATTCTTTCCACCACCTTTTACCCTGTCTGAAATTTCTGAGAGCATCAGGATTTTTAACATTTTGCAAGATGGCAGTGCAGTCGTAAAGGAACAGAAAGGCAGCTTATAAGAATCAGAAGGATATTTGTTTTGGAAAATTTATACACTTCATTCAGCCCACATCCTTTAACTTTCAGTTTTTGAGTGTCACCACAATATATACGGCTGCATGAGTCATCTCAGCTCTGTATCAACCAACATTTCAGTTCTCCGTAATGTTCTGTTCTATTATTTTGGGAAAGAATAGCATACAAGAACAGGACAATTTGGGGCAATTCGAAGGTTATACCATGCTTGACACCTGACTTCACTTTAGTAACACCTGCCTAGAGAATAATTAGCAGGCCACCTTTAAAGAAAGAACTTCCATGCACCACAGATGGCATTTTTCATACCAGACAGGCAACGATGTATGTTGGAAGTGCGCCAAACTGTCTGCAAAAACTGTGAGAAATTCAAGACAGACATCTGAGTGGAAGGAAAGTTTTACCTTCCTCGACACCCCTACCCCACCACAACCATTCAGGAACATCTGTTCAAGCCTACCTCTGTATATAATGTGCTTTATTTTTCTTATCTACTAATGCTACAAATTACAGGAGAAGGAAAGCAGCATAGCAGGTTTCTTTTATATTGGTTATGAAATGTATGATTTAATAACATAATGCGATGATTTGCCAGCTACAGACATCCCACATTATAAGACTCTTGATAGAACCAAGAACAAAATCTTCTCAACTAGCTGGTAATATGGGGTCCTCAACTCAGATTTCCTTAAAGTGGTCCTAATTTTCACTGTGTACTCAAAACTTTGTTGAAATCAGGATACCATGTGTCATAACGGAGGCACAAAATCAACAGTCACTTTGGAAATTATTGGCTAATGTCTTAATCCCGAACTGTTCACTGATTTGTATGAACCTTTGTGTGTACTTTGGGCTAAATCCAAATCTCTGTGAAATCAATCGTAATCTTTCCATTGCCATCCATAAGATTTACATGAGGCCTTTTGCTTCCTTAAAAGAATCTTTACTCCTTTCCTGCAAAAATATTCTATATAAAAGGAGTCCTGAAAACTCTTTATAATATTGTCACCAGAATCGAATGTCTTACGCAAATATGCTAGCATTAGGAAAGTAACAGCTCTATGTTGTACTTGGTATGGCTTATGAACTAAAAAAAAAAATGTTTATTTTATTTCCATAGTTCCAATAGATAGATATATACATGCAGATTATAGAAATACATATATAAAATTATTTACAATGTGTTGTAATTCCAAACTGGGGTGTTGGGGTTTTTTTTCTCCCCTGGTATTTTTTACTCTCTTAAATGCATTTCTGTGGTGATTGCATAAAATTTTTCTAAGGCACTTTTTAAGATAAATTTTTAATTTGGGAAAATGCCCATTCCAGTATTTTCTCAGCTGTGCATGTGACTTTCTTGGCAAAAAAATGTGGTAAGCGTTCAGAATAGGCACATTTCTAAAAACCTCATAGTTCATAAGCAAACATAAGTAACGTATACAGTGTCTATATATTCATGGTGACACTAAAGATGAGAATGTGTCCCTAAACAGTAAACCACATTTATAGATATTTGCCATGTTCATTATTTCATATGTTTTTAGAGCACATTTTCATAACACAAACCCCATGATATTATCACGTGGATACAAGACAAGAAAATTTCTACAGAAATCAATTATTGTGCTATTTACTTAAAGGACACGAGAATCTAAAACTTGGTGGTCACTAACATAAAATAGCACAGTAAAAGGTTTATTAAATTTTCAAAATTTACAAATAAAATCCAAACCTTATGAGAAAAATACTTATCTCCAAATTTTCTCTCTGTCAATCTGTGAACTAGTAATGCTATTTGGTTAGACATCAAAACATAATATATAAATTAAAGTATATAACCTTAATAAATATAAACCCAATAGGTAAAAAATTTCTAAAATAATCACATTGGTACACAAAAGTATGAAACCGTTTATGGAAAGAACAGGGATGTGGCAATATGCTTTATTTCATCCAATTAGCCTTCTGAAAAGAACTAATCCCATCTGAATTATTATTTAATGTCCTGGACCACATTTGTATGATATATCAACTGTATCTTTTACTGTGTTTTGAAAAAGCATTTGTTTTTTTTTGTTAATCCTGTTGGGGAAGGACTCAGGATTTCAAGAGTTGTGAAAGGTTGCCACAGAAAGCATTGAAGGGCTAAGTAAGATAAAAAGATAAGATAAAAAAACAGAACTAGATGCTTACAGCACAGTTAAGGCACTGAACCTAATCCTTACAGGCTTCCTGGGTCTATGATAGAAGGTGGCCAGTACAAATTCCTTGAGTCCTTTGTTGGTTATCCATTAATAAGGCCATTTCAAAAGTTACCTTTTATTAAAAAATCTTTGGAGGCTGTCTACAGAAAAGCACTGAAAAAAGGGGAACTATGATTATTTGCTCCACCAACTACTATTTAACAAGCTCTTGATCTGCAACACTTCTTGGGGTGTTCTCTGCTGATACTAACCAAATCTGTTGCCCAGGTCATTGTTTTCAACTGAATGAAAGTAAAGTTTCATCAAATTTCCACAACTAGGAGTCATGGCAGTTCAGATGCCAAGCAAAAGACAGTGACTAAGAGATCTGCATCCACCACTTAGACAGAAGTAATAAGTGGCTGAGAAATTTCTAATACATTTGCAGTTTATACATAAGACTCTGATAACCACTTATTAGGCCATATGGAGGCCGTGACTAACAGCCAGGGTCCTTAAATTACATTGAAATCAACTCCTACACTGCAGCTTTCAGCTGTAAATGATGTCGAAAGACTATGGGCTTAAAATTAAAATTAATAGGAATATATAAAAGCAAGTGAGCTCTAGTAAATCCTTATTAATTTGAGGTTACAACAGGCATCATTGCTGAAGCCCTATGCCAGTTATTGCTGGCTATCAACTTCATTGCCTTTTCTGAATTAATATAGACATCAGGTTGTGTACAGAATTCTCCCTTTCAATCCACACATATTACATAACAATATTAAATAACAGTACGTAATTGGTTAAACATTACTCTTTAAAATTTCTTGAATCTTGTAGCCGATCTTAAATACTGCATGTACTCTATTAAATACAAGCTCACCCAAGAGACATAAACTGACTGAAGCCAGGAAATTCTAAACGAAGGCTCAAGCTGACATTTTGTCCCCAACTTACATGTTTCCTCACAGCTACTAAGGGTGCACGTCCTAATGATGTCTCTTTCTTTATTTGTACAAATAATATTATTGCAGCAGTCAGAACCTTCAATTTCAGAAAGCATGATACATAAACTAACTTGAAACTTAGCCTGTGGTGGAAACACCTCGATATAGAGTCTCTCCCTCTTGTCCTTTTCTGACTATTTTTGGATCTAATGAAGGAAGTAAAGAAAGAAAAGCATTTAATGAAACTATCAAAGTACTTCCAATATGTGATTTAATAAGTTCTGCTAGCTTGTAATGATGTTATTTTAATCACACCTCTTGAGCTGCTATTGTAAAACTAAATCTGAAAACAATGAAGCCATAGTAAATAAAAAAGCAAAATAAAAACTCAACAGTCATAAAGGAAGAGAAAGAAATCCTGCAAATAAAATATTGGCTTGTACCCCAGAGACAGAAGAAAAAAGAATTCTAATCCTTCACCATGTAAAAAATTAAACTGTTAAGCATTTTTACTGTCAATTATATTTTCTATGTATGTTTACTAAGAGTACACACTTCTATGACTAGCTCAGTAATATACTAATGACGGAACACTAAAAAGAAGTGGACAAATAAGATATTAAAATTACTGTAACTCAAAAAATGCATCTTTAGTTGTCAGAAGGAGGATTCATTGACAGTAAGATTATAAAGTACCTAGCTATTATCTAGTAACAGGAACTAATAAACTAACGGAACTAGGTTTTATCACACATCATTCTGCCACCAGATGCATGCAAAACTTTGGGAAAACCTCAGTTTTAGGGCTCGAATGGTATACTCTTAGCCGTACCATATGGCTAGAGTGGTAGAACTGGTGTGTGAAGATGCATATAAACCAATGAAGATAAAACAAAACTTCAAGTATTACTCACAAGACTTTACCTGCAGCTGTTTTCAGCAACGAAATTCCGCTAAAAATTTGATACAAAGTCATGATACTTTACAGCAGGTGACTGATCCCAGGGGCTTCCATTAGACAGTTTTTGAGTAATTGGGGTATTCAGAGCAAAATGAGACATCATGTGCATCGATGAGTCCTGAGCAGACCCGCTAACCCACAAAGTGGAGTTGAAGTGCAGGGCATTCATTGCCGCTGTGTGTGGCTTGAATATGAGTTAACTGAAGTCTGGAAGAAGCCCATCTGTATTTCTGTGAGGCAGTGTTTGTAAGTAAATTCCTTCAAGACCATCATAGGAATCTCTCCGTGCTTAGACTCTGTAGTGTTAACCTCTGCCAGTGTGGGATCTCTGCACTATATTGCACTTACTGATGATGTACCCACAAAGCAGATGTTTAAAGCCACCAGAGGTCTTTAAGTAATCTGAGAGGTTACTACATTCAGTTAGCACCTTACAGCCAAACTCAAAGTCTAAGCTGCTTTTAAAGAATGGGAGACAATCAATTTTGTTTGCCTTCGGTTTTTTTCTGTAATTTAAAATTACATTAGTTGGTCCTTTGTTTGAAGTTTCATTTCATTTTCTAAACAAAAGTTCTCCTAGCGCCATGAATCCGTTTGCACATTTCTCTCTCTTCAACCTATGGTTTAAGTCTCAACAGATTCAGTTCAAACTTGGAGAATGGAAAAAAAGACTATCTTTCTCAATCGGAAAAAATTCTTCCTGGTAATGAGATTACTGAGGTTCACAGATTGCAATCATCACACTTATTGGCTGCTGCCTCACTGCGAGTATCCCAGTCAAATCACAGTGCTGCTAACAGAATCATGCACCTCCTAAAATGCCTTGGGCTGGGAACACATTGCTGGTGAAGCTCAGGTAACGTAAACAAAGGACTTGCAGTTGTTTTGTAAAATGGCAGTTTTGGCTGATCCTTTTTAAATTCAGTCTTAAACTTCATATGCAAGTCAGCGACAAACAATTCTCTAAACCTAAAAAGGTATTTTTGGCAAGTAAGACAAGCATGTTCTCTCCCCTCTTTACTGGCAAAACAAGTCACATTAAATTTGACTCTATTGTCAAAAGGTGTAATTTGAAAATTCAAGATGCTTTTTTTCAACTTTTCATTCTTATTTTTCACTTTGAAATTTAGGCATTTTTCTTTTAAAAGGGAGAAAAATGAACCAATAGTTAAAAAAGCTTTCATCTGAAGCACTGGGGTTTTTATTCCTGTTTAGATAATTACCACCACTCAAAAAACTTCCCCATCCAGACATAAAATAAAAAATATCTAGTATTCACAAGTAGTTGGCTGACTTCGATATCCTGCTCCCATTCTCAGCAATTTTGTATGACAAAAGCATTTGAAAAAGAACTAAGAAACAAATGGAATCCCCCTTAACTGCTGGAATCAATAAAAAGCTCTGAAGTCTTTAAAGAAATGAATTACCCATTGCTTGGATATTTTAAACTAAAATGATCGTGACAACAATTAATGTGCAAGAAAGATCAAACCTACAGCGGAATGGATTTGGAAAACAGACACAGAGTTTTTGATCACATTTAACTTTTATGATGCCCTACTGCTCCACATTGCAGAGCTTCAGGGAATGCTCACAAGCATTTACCAGGATATGCACATTTCTTGCTTGCTCGCTCTTTCTCTTGGCTCCTTCTATCGCACTACCCAGTCCAATTCATCTCCAGAGTTCTGGGAGATATTTTATTTTTTCCTCCTGAACATCTTATTGAGCATGGGCATAATGTAAGTATGTACCCCTTCCTGATATTTATTCCCTTTCATCATTCAGCAAGGTCCAACAAAATAACCCTTTATATTTTTTCTAAATCTGGAAAAATAGTTGAACGGGCTCTTGTTGTTTTTGGCTGAAGACATCATTAGCTGCCAGATGTCTTTTTCCTGCTAAAGGAAAGAGCTTCCCAAATGGATCAATGTAGAAGGTTTATCCAAGATTAAAAGCCTAAATTTGAAAACACAGCTTTGTGTTGTCCACAGACAGACTATGTTCCAAAGGACCCAAAAGAAGGCAGAACTGCTTAGGACTTTCACAAAGAACACTTCAAGTTTCCTGTGAAATCACTGTAGAGACATCAGTTATTTAAAAAGGATTATTTATTAAACATATTTCTTTACAAAGTACAATCAATGGTTTGCATTAAATTTTTGGTTTTGGTATTTGCCTGTATGTACAAAAAAGCTTATAACAGAAAACGTGTCTTGATTTTACACATGGGACACAATACTGAGTTACCTGCATATTTTGATTTCCACCAACATAAGCAGTTGATAATATCTTTCAGCTTATCTGCTGTTTTGGTTTTTTTAAACTGAAAATGAAGCAAAAACATTGCTGCAGAGTGTCAGTATTTATCAATGTACTCAATTATGACAAAGTAGAAATGAATAATCCTTTGGGGAGTTTCCACCAAGCATCAGTGGAACATGGCATTTTTTTGGCAAGTTACTGGACTATCCTTATGATCCTAAAAATCTTTTTTTGCAGTAATAAGATAAGAAGAATTGAGGAGCTAGGTAAGTTTAATAATACCCTATTAGCAGCAGTTGATAGTAAATGCAACATAAGGTTTGTTTTGTCTGTCATACAAGGATGTGTCCTAGCAGACACTACTGTATTGTTCTCTACTTGAACAAAAAGTATCTGCATGTATTGTATGTCTTTGGAAAAACAAAACAAAAATAAAGAGACAAAAAGCCATTTATTGTCATGAGTGACTATTGCCATCAGCTAATATGAATGCATTGCTAAAATTAGTGAAGACAGGAAAATGCTGTAAGGTAAATATATACAGAGTTAAAATACATTTCTTATCCACTAGATAGTGATTTTTGTGGCACTGTGGTTTTCAGAATATAACGTCTGTTGAGAGCAATGTAATTTTCAGTGCAAGCTAAAGCAAAAATACCTGCCCGCTGTCATAAACATGACAAACAAATCTGGAATGTTCAAAGTAAGTTCATCTTCCACTTCTCCAATCTTGAGGCACCTTTAAGACATGGCACTTACTGTAAACCATCTAAAAATCAAGAAAAGCAGACACACTAAGCCTGAATTTTCCATAACAACTTTAAAAATCACTGCCAGAGTCACTTGCATACGTAAACGATGCCTGTATAAGGCTTGCCAGCAAAGCATCTTTCCTGAGAATGGAGCTGGGACACTCTCTGTATATCATAAGTGTGCATGCTCAGAGCTGTGATCACTGTCGTGGCTGTCGTCGTTCGCTAGTGAGTCCCCCGTGTGCTGGAGGCCAGCTGCGCCGATGCCAGAGAGCTCGGAGGGGAGCAGCGTGCCCTTTTTCACATTCACCAGTTCCTTCTCCCGGGCTGCTGCCCCTTGCTGGCCCCCTTTTACCCGCTTCCACTTCATTCGTCTGTTCTGGAACCAAACTTTTACCTTCGCAGAAGAGAGACAAAACAAGAAATAAAGATGGGGTCACTGAAGGAAATAATGATCTTTCTAGCCCAGCGATTTTTTATTTTCATTTTTCTCCTTGTTTTTTTTTCTTTCTGCCCTGTTTGTATGTTAAAAAGCTTAGCAAGCCTTCTCTGAAGAGCTGGCAGTCCAGTTTTGAATAGGATGTGAACCCCCAGGGATGTGAGGATAACGACCACAAAAGAGGGAAAGGGGTTACTGCAAGAAGACAGCAGGTCCCTCTGCACTAGTTAGCTCCACAGCAAGATCTCAGAGATCTTTAAAACATATTTAAAAGTTCATACACTCTTGAAAAACTTATTAATGCCATTTCAGAGGCAGAGGAACAGAGGCAAAATGGTTTCCATCGAGGGACTGCGCAGAAGAACCTACCTTTTGTGTAACAGAGCCCAGTCTGGCGGCAGGGACCCACACTCCTCCACTCCTGCCCACAGTGCTCTCAGTTACCCTTCAAAGGAGGACAGTTACTCTGGAAAGCAACTCCCACTAAAAAGTTTGCATTGCTTTCTGTATATTTGTTTCTGTGAACTGGTGGTGAGTTGCAGGTGGAGCGCTTAAAAAGCTCATTTCTGTTTTTTTTCCACTTGCTGAAGTATCCGAAAGCACATTTCTTACTGTCAAGACTTAGGACTTCCCTATCTATTTCACAAATGTTTTTAAATGATCCTAGTTGGCTGATCCTCAATTCTTCTACGTTTAACCATAGACCCTGGTCACTTTTTTTTCAGACAAATAAATACCCCCCCAAAGCCAGAGCACAAGGCATTTATAAACCAGCAAATAATTTCACATGAGAATGGAAAAGAAATCCGTAGCATGAAGCATTAAAAATGTATCTGTATTTAAGTCACATTAAACCCCAAGATTTTACTCCAGCTGAAACTCATTTCCCCCCCTCCCCTTCTCTATANTACCAGCACTGCAAACCACAAGGACTTTTTTCTCAATAGCCAAAAGAAAAGGGAAAAAAAAAAAAGAAAAGATGTGCATAGCATCTGTCAGATACATTTGACTAGATTAAAGGCTGATTTCAAATCAACTTAAAATATTGTCACTGAAAACCGTATGAATAGAAGATCGTTGGGTTTGATCCATTTAGAGTTAATGTTGCTGAAAAATCTTGTGCGTGTGTGTCTGTACAGCTCTTCATATGAAGGTTCCACAGAAAAATAAACAATGCCTGCAATTTTTCATTTGGAAGGAAAGCAAGAAAGTTTGCAATGTTGGTGTATCCTCTGCTGTGTTTAGCAGAATGTGTTTCAGAGTTTTAAAAGAAACAGCAAGGAACAAGCACAGCAGGACGCATTGTATGACATGAGTAATAGAGCCACAAAAATGCTGTTTTGCTGAATCTGTCTTATACATCCAGGAAACATCACAGTGTTTAACCTTTACTATCACTTTGAATTTTACATTAAAATTTTACTACTATTGAACTGATAGTTAACGTCACTATCTACAGGCACTTTATGTGGGAAGGAAGAGAGGTTTGTTGGTTGGTTTTTTTTTATACTCTATATTCCTTTTAAAAAGCCAATGTGAGCTGTTAAAGCCAATCACTTGGGAACAAAGCAAAACGATTCCAGGTTAGTTAAGAGCCTCAAAGCACAGCACATCCTTTAGTCAACTCATCAGAGCCAAGGAATCTGGCTTGTAAAGTTAAATTAGTGTAAGGGGGAAGGCATTTATTACCAGCTGCTATGATGTTGGAAGTTATCATACTCGGGTCACGTATCAGAGGTGATCATGGAAACAGTGTCTTCAAAAGGGTACAGCATTGCTACCCTTAGTGTAATTTTGCTTATTTTTGTTTTTTAAGATAATGAAGTTTCTCTTGCAAATGACACTATTTCACTAATGCCAGACAGTGCAGTAGGTGCAGCTGCAATCTAAACATCAAAAATAATACACTTTGAATTCAACCCAGTGCTGCAGAATATTATCACTCTTCTTCTGAAATAAGTGCCAAGATGATTTTATTCATTAAGAAGAAATGACAGGATTGCAGTGATGTTTGAAAGATCTAAGCAATTCTTCAGATATTTTTATGTCCTTGAACATTCACAGAATAAGTCACAGCACTGAAAGCAGAAAAAAAAAATTATACAAAAAGTGTTTTCAAGAAAAGCAATGATGTGTTTCAAGCAAAAACTTCAATGTACAGCCTGGATTCAACCTACTTTGACTTACTGGAACAGTAACCTAATGCATCCATTTAATTTTTGGATTCTGGAGAAACGTAAGCTAGTACTCCTGCAGTTTTTGTCAGAATCTTCTGGCTGGGACAGACGCGAGCAGGGTGATTATTGCCTGGCTCCTCATGCAGGTGTTCTCCTCTCACAGACAGAGTGAAATCCTCACATCTGCTGGCCTGACATTTTTTGACTGTTTTCTACTCCGATTTAATTTTTTTTTTCTTATAATGTTTTGTTGCTGCTGTTTTTTATACTACAGGTCACTTCACAAAACCAGTCAAGAGCAGCCTCTCTCCTTGAGCATTAAACCTCAGAACACTCGTTGACACCAGCTTCCAGGTAATAAGTGGGGGAAGACCAGCTGGATGGTATCTATCTCTTCATTCAGATCACCTACCCTCAGACTAGTTCTTCCAACCATGCCCTGAAATGCCTCCACCAGGGAAGAGTGTAGGTCAGCATCTGTATATTAATTGATATAAAGCAATTAAAGGATGATGATTTTCCTTTTCAGGAATAAGTACAAGATACATTTATAAATTCCTCAGAGGATTCAATATGAACCACTATGTCTGCACATGACCCTTGGTCTAGGAAACATGGCACTTCAGGAAGGTAGGGCTGAAAGGACTCCAGCTACCTTTGCATTCACTCTTTGAGTGCAGGGGGTGGACGGTAAACCTGCTACTCCCATAGAAGAATATAGACTCTTGACTGACAGAGCTTGTCATGCTTCCTCTAAAGAGCAAGTGCTAAGCATTTTTAAAAAAGAAAAAAAAAGTAAAAAACCCCAACACTTACAGGCTTTGTTATTAGTGACTTCAAATAATCTGCATCTGATTTACTTCAAGAATCACAAATAAGAAATTTCTTCACTTGGTATGTGAAAGATAATTTTCACAAGCTAGAAATTATAGTGAAGTTTCTAATTGAAAATGTTATTGGTTTATTTTTATGTCATTTGCTGCATTAATGTACAGCAGGGACTCTTATATAAGTGACTACATTAGGTATTTTTCATATATATTTCTTTATGACCTCCATTATATAGTACTGAGATCCTCTTTTGTCCCAATTAAAAGCACACTGATAGTGTGAGTTTTTCTGTTGAGTTCAACAGACACTAGATGAATTCTTCAGTGCTCATGTGCTAATAATACGAGACAGGTCCTTCACTTGTTACTTCCTCTAGAGATCAAATTCAGATACTGGAATTCTGAACTTCCTTCGGAGCTGAAGAGTCAGTTATGGAAAGTATAGTTCTTACTGATATGTGATCCATCTATATTTTAGTAATGGGAAGGAAGTGAAGCAAACTTTGTGTGAATTCCTTTAGGGTGTCAGCTTATCTGGGTTAATGGAAAACTGCTTTTCAAATGGACAGCTAATTTAAAACTTACAGGTATTGTGCAAAACATGCATCAGACCAAAACACCCTGAGAAACAGAAGGAGAGGAGAAAGAAGATGAAGGGAGAGAGGAAAAAAGGAAGGGGGGAAATTAAAATTAAAATTAAACTAGAGAGAAAAAGCCCTTACTGACCTGAACTTGAAAAAACTCTTCAACTTTTTTTTCCTGTGAAAGAAGTAGCTTGCAACATCTACAACTTTTGCAAAAACCAAAAATATTCTTTAAAGTAGTTTAAAGATTTACTATCACAGACTTGATACCATAGGTTTTACAAACATTTTTATGCTGTTTTTCAAGGCTACGTTAGCTTTAGCAGGAGCTGAAAGTGCTCACCACCTCCCAGAATCAGGTCTTGATTGCCTATTATTTATTTAAATGCATTCCCTCTTCTCCACCCTCTGACTAGCACAACTTAACTGCATTAAGCAAGCATATGTATGTACAGAAAACAAAGGATGTGGAGGGAAATGAACTATATTAAAGATGATGGTAGCATTAACAGCTGTTTCTAAATCAGCACTTATGAGCCAGTCTATTGAGCACATCTGCTTACTGGCACGAAAGCAGTTTCTTTTCCCTTAGTCAACAAGTTGTTTAGCATCTGCATCTCCACATCTGATGATTAGACTGTTACTTAAGATATGAGTAAATGATTTCACATTGTGGATCTCCTCATGTACAAGAGAAATGTTTTTGCTGCGACCAATTTGTTTTAAAGTCTACTTTGTAGGAATCACGGGAGGAGATTCAAAGCAAGGGGATTGACATGCAGTGTCTACATTACTATAGTGTTCACTGTATACTTAGGATGTATAGGACCCTGTTAGGCTTAAGGGCCACATTGAGTGCTGTCTTGCATGTATATGTTTAATACAACTTCACGATGTGGACATCAACGTATCATTTTGGTTCCAAATGAGCGTATCACCTAGACATCTGATTTGATACCCCTTCAGAACAGCCCTTCAGTTACATCAACAATAAGAATAGTTGACTTCTACCATGTTCTGTAGAATGCAGATATTTCCCTTTGACATGAGATTTTAGCATTCTGTATTTACAGATAAAAACTAAAAAGATACTTTCTGTAGTTAATGAGAATTTCTTAATAAAGACATTCTTGTATGAAAAGTGAATGCATGACTGAACTCAAACTACCTTAGTTTCACCTTTTGTTGTTTTTCTTTTAAGAAAAAAAACCTTTTCTCTTTAAAAAAAGCTCTTTTCTGAAATGAAAGATTTTTTTTTGTAAAATTTGGGCTTCTATTCCAGGTTTTAGTGGCAAGAGTCCCAAAAAAAGATTAAAATTTGAAGTCTGATATCTCACAATCCTTAAAGATTAGAAACAAGAGCACTATGGCAGTTGAAACCCTTATTTTGCTGTAAGAGATGCATATTTCTAAGTATGAGCCTTTGAAGTCAGTATCCCAAATTCCATATTTTATTATATCTAAATGATGTGTCAGGAAGATCACATCACCAAGCCTTTTAAGTGTTCTCTCCCTAGTCAGATATTGTCCATTTTCTTTTATTATTATTATTATTATTAATCTGTAAAATTATTTCCCTCTAAATAGGACAGAAAAACATATGAATAACAAAATAACCCTGACTTTTAAAACTTTAAAAAAAAAAAGTTTACTTCTCAACTTTCTTTGGCTCTGAAAGCATTCCTGTTATTTTTAGATATTACATGTACACTGCCAAGTTTTAAAGAAAGTCAAACTTCTGAACTTTACAGAAATCATGGCTTTATAGAGCTGAAACTTACCTTTCTCACATGTATATAGTATTTTTGTGATAATTTATCCAACAGTCTTATAAAAGCAAATAGGAATGTAAAATCAGAGAGGTTTCTTTTCCTATTCTAGATTATGACTAAATTTAAGGGTTGGAAGAACCAAATCTATTAGTTTAAAATATTTACAAAGATGGTAGTCAGAATTATCAGTACACTTCACTAACTAAAGATAACATGATTTAAAATAGTTCAGATGGATTTCAGTCAGCTGGATACCTAGGAGACTAAGTTAAAGCAGTTTTTTCAATTAAACTTAATTATTTTCTTCATTATATGAGTTAAAGGAATTCCAGTTTCTATTGGAAAAAATAAAACCCCAAACCCACAAAACTAACCCCATCTTAAAAAAACTTATATTTTGAGCTTACCACCAGTTAAAATAAATCTGAGTATTACATTTCATCTTTGCTATTATTATTAAATAGTACCAAACACACAGAATTGGAGAAAAGTAACTTTTCTTTTAAATTAATGAGTAGTACCAGAACCTTCTGATTAAAATTAATTCACCTGCTCACTGAGGGAAAGCAATCTGCTCTCTGTTATGTTACAGGACTTTGCACGGAATGTGCACAAGTACTTCACAGCAGCTGTTGAGAAAAAGGGGAGGTTTTGGCAGGTGCACAAAGGACAGCTGGAGCTTTTGGCACCCAGGAAGGTGTAGGAGTAAGTTCTGGTTTTCCATTACACAGGAGTCAATTGAGGTTTGGGTACTGCTTAGGTGATACATTCTCCTTTCTACCTCCCACGTTTAGACTGGGATGGAATAGACATTATAGTTCAGAGGACAGCAGTGATAGGAGTATTTCATTCCAGCTTCAGAAGTGTTTGAGACGGCTCAGTTTACCTCCATCTACTCCATCCAAAGAACTGCCACCTTCTCGACTCGCAATCTTCAAAACTGATTTCACGATCAAACAGCTAACCCTCCCTATTCCAAACCTGTCTTAACCAGGCTTCAGCGTTAACATACCTTAAGCAGAATGGGACACGCTATTTCACTACATAACCTAAGGGAGTATTTATTTATAAAATTACTCTCTTTTATTTGTCTAGAGGCAAAGAAAGGCAATCTGTGGGACTGTTGCTAGAACTCCCTTATTCTCTTATAATACATCTTTTTAAAGTCTACTTTAATCCAATTTCTTTGCCTCTTCATATAGGCATTAACTATATGAATATATAGTTAATGAATAACATGAATTACTCATATGTAAAACTTTTTATTTCATGAGAAGGAAATTTTAATACACATCATTCTGCACCCATTTTTCCCAGGCCATTTGTGAACTTTGTGAAACTTAAAAGATGGTTGGTAATCAAGACCGGCTTTGAGCTGAGTATGGTGATGCTTTTTTTCTGCTACCACCTTAGTGTGAAGAAAGGCATATGTCAAGAACTGTGACTTGGCAGAAGGCAAGCTCTGACTACCAGCCCATCACAGTTCTCTAGGGCTGTATATGGAAGACATTCCATATAGAATGGCTTCTATGGAAGCCATCTCCCTGCCCAAGTAAGAAGCACCTTCATTTGTATTTACTTAAACTACTTCCACAATTCATGACTGCAAATCTGGACGGACATTTTTGCCTTCTAAAACAAAGGAGACCTTAGTCTTTTGATCATAAACTAGCCCCAGAATCAACATCCAGTTTTAAAGCTACTAAGTCTCCGGAAGTTGCAGTTGTTTACAGCAGGGCCTGCCTTGAGGAGAAGAAACTAGTGAAACAAGAAACAGATTCTACATTTTTCAATGCCCAGCATAAAAGAAAAATATAAAAATCTCCTTTAGTCTGTATGTTCACTTGCACCTCCCCAACAGTATTTGTTCCTCATTGACGACAAATCTAAAAAACTCCTATCTACTTACACAAGCAACTGAAGCTGCATCTTTCTCATAATGTGTCTAAGGAAGGGTAGGGGTAGAGAACAGCAAAGCCTTACTCACTCTGTAAAATCAACTGCGTGAGCTGCTAATATTTCTGTCTATATTGCACATGCTGCTTGGTACAGACAGAGGTTTCTCCCCACCCAGAACCTCACAGGGTTTCTCTGCAGGTGCAGGGTCCATTCAAAACTAACAGCTTGAGGCACTTGGATCTTTGCACATGGAACTGCTTGAATTCAATCTATACTGCAAAAGTAAATATGCTGTTTGAAGTTTTGCCGTGCACTTTTTAAAAGACATCATACAAAGCAAAATTATGCATGAGCTATAATTAAGTTGGCCAGGAGCAGTTTTTCCTAAGAAAGAACAAACTGAGTTATCACAGTAACTCTTACTGCTGGTATTTATATTGCTCAAGACAAATATAAAAGTATTAGCGAGTTTTATTTTATTAAGAGAGTTACTTTAAATAAAACAAANNNNAGAGATTTACTTTAAATAAAACAAACAATCCAAAGGATTTCAAGCCACACAGGCTCATTATTATAGTGTGTATAGAGAGTGCTTAACACATGAAAGCTTGGAATGAGCAGCTGCCTTTCAGAGAAGATATGACAGCACAATAAATCAGATAGTCAAGCTTGTCCTATCAATGCATTGTTAGCTTTTGTTTGAAACTACATGGGGGAATAATTTCACCACCTAACCTTACAAATCTATCTTCCTAAACTAGGAAACTAGGCATGTTCTGTGATGCAT
>VZTU01005107.1:0-10168 GCA_013400835.1 Zapornia atra | reverse complement strand
TAAGGATCAATTTTTATTAAAACTTCCAATTTTTTTAATGATCGCAGATGTGTCAATGTAGGGAAGAAAACAGTACAGTAAAATGGTATTTGATAATCCAACTGTTATTGTTTGTAAATTATATAATACACTCAACTAAAAGTTCTTCATTTTCACATATATTATAGCTTATATCGCTTTCTTTTTTCTCTCAACAAATAGTAGATTTGAACTTTACTGAATAATGGTTTTCTATTTTATCTTGTTTGTATGACAACTTTGGAAACTCAGGTGTGTCTTCCTCTTGAAAGTAAATTTCTCACATGTTTTTTCTTAGACATTAGTGTTGCTTGGTTACAGCTGGTGCTATTCAAATAGTGTGCTGCAATGCTGTCAGCATAGTCATTTTGTTACATTGATTTATAAATGCATTATCTGTAAAAGCAGCTCAGCCTTTTACATGAGCAAAGGATAGGAGCCCATATAATGTAGTTTAGTTAGCTTTTTCNTGGGAGGCATCTTTCATATATCTGTATCATTCACTAATTTATGTTCTGCACATTAAAAAGTTAAAAATGCCAATGGTAATTGTCAAATAATCTGAGAGACGTTGGCATTTTACAGCTAGCAT
The DNA here is from genome assembly GCA_013400835.1 of Zapornia atra. Lineage (NCBI taxonomy): Eukaryota > Metazoa > Chordata > Aves > Gruiformes > Rallidae > Zapornia > Zapornia atra. Next base: position 9,558 of record VZTU01005107.1, on the reverse strand, counting down.
TTTTGCAACATTTTTAAGGTTTTGTAGTTTCTTTCATATATACCACATTTTCAATCTTTATCAAAACAGCACCCTGTGAGCTTTGGAGTTTTACGCTTACGGTGCATGTTAGTATAATAACCTAAATCAGTGATTCAGATTGTCTTCATATACCAGTTTAATATGTCTGAGAGCTGAAAATTAAAACCTTCAAGTAGTGAATTTCACTTGTAGAAAATACAACTTTGCCAGTTGTTCCACAATGCAATTCCTGCACAGTAATAAGAATTAACTTAATAGTGCCACTGTCAGAAATATCACTGAATGGCAATGTCTGGGTGAGCACCTAGGGGAGGAGATGTTATCATAAACTGAGTATGCTGCAGGACTCTGCAGTGAAAAATAAGGCAAAGATTATAGTGGCAGTCACAGCAAACCTTGAGGCAGTACATATAACCTGCACTATACAATTTTAAACAGGATGTAATTAAGGTATGAAAGTCACTGTTGAAAAAAAATTTTGGAGCTGAGGAGCAGACTTTTATAAATCTTAGTGTTCCATTGTTTGTTCTCTGAAGCATCTGGTATTTGTCATATTTTGAGGCAGGATTTTAGTAATACCTTAGCCTGAATGCAATTAATAATTTAGCATTGAATTTCTTAACATAGCTCACACTATGCTCCATTGCAAACACTGCATTATTTACACAGCCTACAGTAAGGGACTTAGACCAGGGACATGGTGTTTAAGCAGATTTGCAGGTGTCATAATGGTCATTTACAACTAGGAATCAGTTAAGGCATCTCTGAAGTTCTTCTCTATTCAGGTAAGACTGTGTTAACTCTCTCCCTAACCAGCACTAAGTGAACACACTGGTCATTCTAGATCAGCTTTTTCCCTGGTTTATACCATAGAACTGAGACACTAAGAGGTCCAGTAGATTCAACAGCCAAAACTATAATTTTACCAAGAATTTTTCTTTAAATAAAGAAACCACTTCATTAATTCATTAAAGGAATATGGCCTCGTAGGGCCAGATCTTGTTAACAAGTGCTCAGACTCTAGTGTTCACTGGTATTTCTAGAAATGGTAGCTGGGTATTTGGAAATTTTCTTCAAAAAGACAAAATTCTGCATAGTCTGGGTGAATGCCAGCAAGGTGAACGAAATATCAGAGAAAAATCCTTGCTGATGGAATGTAGTAAGAGGTTACTTGAAGATAGTGCAGGTTGTTAATGCCACATTTTATTGAATAGTAGTGACACCTACTATTAATCAAATGCATGCAGTTTTCCTGACATAGTGACTAATAACACATTGCACGTTAGCAAAATGGAGATTGTTTGTTCTCATATTGATCTGGTGAGCTGGGTCTTATTTAGTCATTGTAGCTGACCAGAATAGACAAGTACTGTTCTGTGTTTGCAAGAAAGTTGTATACAAATGCATATTGTGTACAGGTTATTATTTTAGCAAAACAGACCACATTTTGTATCTATTCTCACTAAATTCTACACTCAAATCTACTGTACTTTAAAAACAAGCTTCATTTAAACTCTCTGTAGACCTTTGCAGGTGACTTATTTGGGGCAGTGGCTGCATTTGTGTTCTATGTGTTCAATTCATACCACAGTAGGGCCCTCAACTCCCAGATTGATCATCATGGTGCTAGTGCAATAAAAAAGTAATAATGATAATAATAAAATTAACAGCTATAGTTAGCTGTGACAAGCTGAGCATTTTTTTTCACCTCCAGCTGGTAGGAAATTGCAGTACATATTTTTCTCCAGACGTAGTCTTGTACTTAGACGTTCCATTACGTAGAAAAATACCCTGAATTTTCTTGCTCACTTTATCTGTTCATCTGCTTCAGTGACCTTACTGATATGAAACCTTGTAAAGTAGTGAACTAACACTGGCAGACACAGGAGGTCAGACACATGTATTTGCTGTAATGAGTGATGCTTATATGCTTACATTAGCATCAGTGTTACTTCCAGACTGTTAGATAAACAGGTATCAAGGTTGAGTTTGCCATCATTATTGGAACTCCTTGCATGTCTGTTTTTTCTGGCTTTATCACTGCAGAAAAATCAAATTTTTTTTTTGTATCTTTTTAAATTCTAGATCTTAGATTGAAGCAAAGTACAAATTCTCTGAATTTCTTGCTCTGATGAAAATGTTTACTTGTCTGACCCCTTATGAGATATATTGCCTCAGTACAACTGTCCTCTGGTTATTCATGGAGCTGTAAGTCTTTTCTTCACAGACATAGCAAACTGTTGGATCTGCTACTACTGCTAGGTGTTCATTTAAAAAGAAAAATTGCAAAATTAGAATTCGAATCTTTGATATTTTGGTAGTTGCTTTAGGTAGAGACATCCTCATGTTCTTAACATTCAGACAAGAGGCCTACATTGGTCATAAGCTATAGAAAAACAACTCAAAGGAAGAGTAACTTGAATCTTCTGAGAACTGAAGAGCAGCCCTGCCAACAGAGTCATGCCATAAGCCTTCTTGATAGGAATTCTTGAGCTGGCACTTTCAGAGATTATCTGTAGTTTTTCCAAAATATTTTTCCTGCATATTTAATATGAATTTAGGTTATTCCCCTCTGAGATTAATTTGCTTTCTACTGTTCGTGTCATTCTACATTGTATGTTCTTTCTTTGTTGTTCTTTGCAATTTGTTTTTATATTGTTGAATCTGTTTTTGATGTCTGAGAACAGTATCATCTCACTGTTTGTGGCTAGGTCATTTCCAAAACTCCATGAAGATTTTCTGGTAAGAGTCTCTCTTACCCTAAGACATCAATTTAATGATATTTGATAGGACTAAACTTTTCATAAAACTAAAACATTAGAATTTTGTGGAAAGGATGCTTGAGATGGTAGTTCTAAATAAAATGGAGCATCTTCTGTAGCCAAAAAAACCTATAGAAGGAAGGATTTTAAGCTGGTTGTGAAGTAGTCAATAAAATGATAGTCTTCCATTTAGTGAAAGTTATAGTTTACTGATGACATAGAAGGATGATCTACTTTGGATGATTTTTTTGAAGTCTTCATCATCCCCAAGACCCGTCCGGATGCCTATCTGTGCAATACGAGATAGGGATCCTGCTTTGGCAGGGAGGTTGGACCTGATGATCTCTCAAGGTCCCTTACAACCCCTACGATTCTGTGATCTTCTGAAGAGTACACGCAGTACAAAAGATGACTAGACTAGCACAGGGTAAGGCTGGGAAACCAAGTAACATCATAACAAAAATGTGAAGAAAATAGTGAAGTATGCCAGAGCTACAGTGTATTTATGTATCCTAAACTGTCAAAAGAATGCAAGTTATCATGTTGTGATGGCCAAGTCAAGGTGTCAGCAGAAGAAAGGAATATTAGGGTTTACATCAGTGAGTTTCTAAACACATCTAGGAATTTAAAACAAAAAACAGTAAAATGCTTCCTATTACATGTCAGAATTTTATGTGATGTTTTCCAGGCCTGACACAGAGAGAGCAAATAGAGAGCATAAGGAATGAAAACGTACTTAAATTTGTGTGTGTGTGTGCATGTATTTAAGTTACAATCATCAATTTTCAGAAGCCTAGAATAAAATATAGAGAATATAGGGTCACCTGCTCAGTACCATGCAAGGTTTACCTTAGTCTTGGCAAAACTATTTTGCTTTCATTTCATCATCTTCAGGAAAAAATAACATACCATTTAGTTATTTTGGAATTTAAGTTTTTTGGTTATTTGTTTTTTTAATAAGAATGAATGAAATATTATCTGAAATTAGTCATAACTTCTTAAATGTTATGATTATACACTGAAAAGAAATGATATTTTCATCAGAGATTTAATATCTTTAGTGTAAGTAGTGAGGACAAACTAATATAGAATCAGAATACTATATATTTGCAACAGTATTTACCTATGTGCCAGAAGTGGTTAGAGTAACCATTATAAATGTCAGAAGCATGTTTTTGTGGTATCTTATCCTCTCCCTGAATCTGGAGTTTAACGTCCTACTTAAACTACTGCTGATACTGTTTCATTCACACTTTGAACTGTCTCACACTGAGAACTCAGAGCTCCTTTTAGAGTTTTGTGGTTCATGCAAGGTATTTGCCTAACGTAATGACAGGTTTCAGTAGCTTTGTGGGTCCTCTTCTGGCGGGAGTTGGGCTGGCTGAAAGGATTCACCCCCCTCTCTGCTCACCCTTGCCTTCCTACCCCTGAGGACAGTGGTGTCTGAAATAGGCTGGCTGAGGCGCTTTTGTGATCACTAATTCACACCAGTTTTATTGGGGTGAGATGATTAAAACTGTGTCAAGGAGTGATTAAGGGGTTCAGCTGCCAGTAACGTGGATGCAGAAAATTCCAACAGGGAGACTGTAACAAGTAGCTGGGGACAATAATCTCTTCAACAGTATATTTGTAGCCAGAAGAGGACAGATGTCTCCAGCCTAATTCACACTGAAATCTTCCTCAGACTATAAGAAGTAGTTAATATATACTTGCTTTTCCTCTGGCTTCTCAGCTTGAACTGAGTTTTCACAAACTACCTGAGTTGCTTTCAAGTACTTTTTTTTTTCCTCTTTTTTTTTTTTCTTTTTTCAGAACAATCACTTCACCACATCCTTCCCTGTATTCAGCCTGTTTGCAGAATCCCCTCAATTCACAGCTCTTAATTAGTTGCAAAGCCAGTGGCAGCCCTACCGCTGTGCCACCTAACCTTCTCACTTATGTTGCTTTCTTCTCCAGACAACAGGTAACAACAGCTCAAATCCCATCTGTGAGCTGCTGTCATTTGTGATTTTTTTTTTTATAGCATCATGTGTATTTTTTTCCTTCACACTTAGATGAGAGGTGTTAATTTGTAAATAAAAAAATAAAATTAAAACAGTGAAAGCAAGAGGGAGAAGCCACTGCCAACTAAAAAGATGATCAGGGAATTAGAGAACCAACTCAACTTGCTGCAGTGCTTGCTGGCTGCATCGATTTGTTGATTGATTCCGTTAGTGGCTCTGACTCCAGAGTCACATATTACTAACTCGGTTCTTTTAATGTTATCACTTACACTGTCCATGTCTCTTGGTACCAAGTTCATCAATATTGTATTACTTGAAGAGGAGAAGGTAGTAATAAGGTGTTTTCAGTCATGGCAACCATCTCAGATGAGATCAACTGAGATCTGTTTTACTTGCAACCTCAGTTTTGATTGTGAGTGCTGGTAGTTAGGAAATAAAGAGTTTTCTCCTCTTAATTTGATTCTTCTGAGCTTTACAGTTTCACTGAAATCTCTTAAATTAATCTCATTCAAACATTGTTTGCAAACCCAGCTAATATTAAGGGATTTTGCAGTTTGGGGTAGGTTTTGGGGTCACTGTTATTTGGTAAAGCTCTATTTTCCTCAACATAAAAACGCCTATATTGAATTTTTATATAAAACAAGTGACACCACAGTATGGGAACCCAAATGATGTATTAATCCACTCTTCCATTAAAACCCTATGTAGACAACCTGAGTCTGATGTATGAGGCCATCAGTATGAATTAGTATTTCTCTAATCTTGTTTATATTCTCTAGTAAAATAATCCCACTCCAATATACTACAAAACTTTAACTCCCTTAAAAATATTTTATAAAATGTTAAATTATTCTATTTTGAAATTAAGCTACAATTAATATCTGTGAAACTACAAGGATTTTAAAAGATAATGCCTGTATGACTGAAAAAATTGGTATTACAAGTGATTAGAAAAATAATAGATAAAAGGCTAAAAGAAAAAGTAAGAAAAATAAGATTAGAAAAGACACCAGTTATACCTTGGATAACTTGTTTTATATATGCTTATAGCTGCTTTCTGATTCTGCTTTATATAAACTAGAGTTTAAACTTTCATTATGATTGTTATGTGATAGGCCGAACACCCTATAATCTCTGTGTGTATGTGCATTCACATATGTAGACATATATATGTACATCATATACATTGCTCTGGTGACTTTTAATGATTCTGCATTTTTTTGAGCAGGAAATAATAAAGCTTACTTCTGTTTTTAATGTTGGTATTAAAATGTTTCCAATATTTCTCTTTTAAAAATACTTCTAGCTTTGTACAATGCAGACTTTTGCATTCTTTATTGAATGATATTGTAGAATCAATTACAAATGAAACTTCCCCTCTACTTTATGATGGGGGGAGGAGGAAGTTTCACTTGAAACTGGTGTTCAGCAGAGGGTTCAAGAACTTCATTTCTGATTTGTGTTATAAAATGAGATCTGAAATCAGATGTGTTTCAAGTGGTTTGAGGCTTCCTTTACGAATCCCTAGTGCTAAGCAGTTTCACCTTAGAACTCTGGCAAGGGATTTGCACATATTGTCTGGCAGAAAAATCAGCATCTAAAGGCAATGAAAGTTTCTGAGTGCCTGAGGTCACTCAGCATTTAGCAAACCTTGCATGAGAACACCCCTATGGATAATGCTGACTATTGTTTTGCATTATTCATTGGTGTACTTGAAACAGTATGAACCTACATATAGACATGTAATTTGAGATTAAACCTTCGTATTAATGTATTTAATATTTCTTATACACTTGCAATAATTTAATTTATACATATATAAATAATCTGAAGTCTTTTTAGGACAGAATAAGTTTAGGAAATTTTTGAAGTCACAAATAAGATAGTTCTGACTTTAATAGAACTGATTAAGTATGTACATTTAATATACCACCGTATTTTTTGCATAGCTTATCATACATTCTTAGTATTTAAGCTCCTTGGTAATATTTTGGCTGAAACATTACATTGGGATATGTCATGCAGGAGTAAAGACAGGCTGTTGTTTTATTTCAATAAATACACACTTTGTGTGCTTTGTAGCGTGCTGACTTTAAAGAACTGCTTACCTATGAGAAGGGAAGCAGTGCTCCAGGATGAGAAAGATCTGAGTTTTATTCCTGTTTATGCCCCAGATTGCTCAACAGTCTTATGAAAAGCACTGCTTCTCTCTGAATGAGCTTTACCAGTAATAAAATTGTGATTCTGATATTTGTATTCTTCAAAGTGTTTTGAGAACTGCTGATTAAATGTACCATGGAAGAGATGCGTGTTACTGCCACTATTCTGATTCTTTCGAGAAATATTCCTTGATGTTTGCATATTCAGTTTTATATCCAAACAGAACAGGTTGTTGATTGATTCTCGTGGATTTGGAGTTTCTGTTGTTTATGAGATACATTCCATGCATCAGAACATTTACTACATAATGGCAAATACATCTGGATTGCTGCCTTTTGCTCTTTAAGTGTGAGAAGACAGGGTTGTAATTGCACTGTCATGTCTCCTGTAATCCTTGAATTCTACTGGGTTTTGTCTGTTTCAGCAGATGTGTGCCTCAGACTTTGCCGTATAACCCTCTATATGTATTTAAGCTACTCTTTTCTTAAATTCTACTAATATTTTAAATTATTAGGATGTACAATGCAGTACAGGAAACAGGTGTTAATGAGTATTTCATTTGCCAGTTTGTTTTAGTATTAACGTTACCAAAATTGAAAGAACTGTGAACCCCTAGATAAACAGAAATAAATGCAGTAAGCAGGGATTACTTTATCCTATCTGTTTCCTTGACCAATACTTTCAAGTACACAGGTTTTTAACAAATGAAAAGACCTCACAGATTCAGTGGAAAATAAAATCTCTAGGAACTAGAGAATGAAAATTGTTTAAAGACTTCCAGATTCTATTTTCAGGTATAATCTTACCTGGAAATGAAAAAAAGAAAGGAACCAAAAAGCCCATGCTAATAGCTAGACAAGCTGAAAATGGATTTAATGAAATAAAAGTGATAATTCTATACCTATATAATATACAATTTTAATAAATGATCATGTTATGGAGAGCTTGAGGCTGCAGCACAGCATGGGTCTCAGGTATTTATATAAAGAGTCCACATAGTTATCCAAGTTTTCCAAGACAGGCAAGCTAGTAAAACTGACTCCTGCCTCCACTAAAAGCTCATTACATTGCACATGGTAGTTGGAAGGGGACATAATTACATTTGCATGTATTTTAAGTCCTGTTTTTCTGAGAACACTTGCTATGTATTTTTATTTTCATGGAACATAATGTCCCACCAATATTTCACACAAGTGAAAGGACAGAACAAGAAAAGAAATGCCAAACATTTAAATAACATTCTCTTTATATAATCAATTTACACTCCAAATGCATGCCCACATTTTTGCGTGCAGCTACAGCTCTATCTGCTTGACATTAGAAAGTTCAGCTGCTTACTTTTCTTTTGAATCTTACTGTGGAAAAGAACAGAAAGTTGCAGAGGTACAATGGGCCTTCACCATTAGGGACCACACTTTGCTGTAGAAGAAAAAAAAAAGATTCCAAATGCTTAAGCATAACTGTTTAGCTTTCTATTTGTGAGTTTATTTCCATTTAAAAATATAACTAAAGAAATAGAATAGGAAAAGTCAGTTCTTCTCTACAATTAAACTAGAAAATGGAACACAAATTGACAGATTGTCTAGCAAAAGAATATCATTGGAGAGAATGGAAGATTCTCACAGAGAATGGAACTCATTTTCAATATATATTGTAGAACCATCAATATATTTGTAGAACCATCCATATCTATATATTTGTAGAACTTATTTGATATATTTATCTTCTTTGATAAACCCACCTGGATGCATTTCTGTGTGATCTAGTCTAAGTGATCCTTCTCTGGGAGGGGAGATGGACTAGATGATCTTTCAAAGTCCCTTCCCATCCCTAACATTCTGTTATTCTGTGATATCATAGCTTGCAAAAGATGATCTGTATCTGTACTATTATGTAAGAAAGATATTTCTGGAGAATTCATGGATGTCAGCAGTCTAGAATCAGTGATAACATGATTAGAAATTCTTCATATTGTTCTTTATTATTTTGGTTAAGATGTAAATATAAGAACATAGGATACTCAGATTATACTGATAAAATATGGGTTGGGTTTTTTTTTTATTGTGCTTGTTTTAAGGAACTTTGTTCTCTCATTTGAGCATTCATTCTCATCTCTATTTAGATATAAACAACCTTTTGCTGGTTTAGTCTACAATAACTTTTTGGAGCTACTATTGGGTTACTTGCTGTCTGTGTCCCATGTGTGCTGTATTCTGCTCCTCCCTGCCCCTGCTTCCCGACTAGTCAGTATATTAGAAGCATATGGGTGAGTCTGTTTCTTCTCATATATAGGCAAATAATACTTATGTTTCATCAAAAGTGAAAATGTAGATGAAGTAAAAATCACAGACTAGTTTGGGTTGGAAGGGAGCTCTGGAGATTTAGTCCAACCTCCCTGTGCTCAAAGTGGGGTTAGTGTGTTGTTCAGGGATGTGTCCAGTTTGATTTTTAATATCTTCTAAGATAGAGGCTCCATGACTCTTCTGGAAAACCTATTCCAGGATTTGATCATCCTCACAGTAAAAAAGGGTTCCCTCATGCTTAGGTAGAATTTCTTGCATTTCAGTTTTTCCCCCTGCCTGTTGACCTGTCACGGGGCATCACCAAGAATA
>VZTU01005095.1:0-11488 GCA_013400835.1 Zapornia atra | reverse complement strand
TAAATTATTTCATGATTGCTCATTCCCAACAGAGTTGGGCATCATTCTGAAGAAAATATCAAATAATTGGTTTCAGGCCATGTCAGACACATGCAATTCCCTCCACTAATGGCTATGTGAGGTAGCACTGGGCCTCAGGGGTCACCAAAGAACTGAAAATAGCTTAGTGCCAGGCACAGCAATAGAGAGGCAGAGCACATAGGAAATGAAGTGGCAATAAGTGCAATCTATAGGGGAAATGTGCTTCACTTGGAGTTTAATATATTGGCTTAGAATCTGGCAGCAAGCCATGCAACAATTGTTTACCGTTTTGTCAGCATCTGCATCTGTTCTGTTTTGTAAATGGCACTTAACTTTCCATCAGTAAATGCTGGAATCAATAACAACTGTTAAGGGATTTCCTTTCTTTTTTCCATATTCCGTAACAAATGCACGCCACGAACAATGTTTGCCTTAGATTAACAAGGAACAGACATTAACAGGGTCAAAGGGATTTGGTTGGGAACATTTTATAGCTTCTTGGGTTTGCAGTAATTGTATCTGTGTGATTTGAGTGTATCTTGTAACCTATCCAAATTAAACTGTTAAAAAATGCTAGCATGCAGTAATGAAGATGATTTTTTATAATTATCTTAAGTACTGTGTATAGAAAACTGCTGGCACTGTTTGTAATAATTTAATTCTGTGTAATATTGTGTATTACATCTGCTATGCAGAAATATTAAGTTGCCTCTTACAGTATGAGGAAATTAGTGATTATATCCAGCGATACTAATTATTTAAACCTAGCAGTTACATTAAAAAACGTACACCAACATGCAGTTTGAGAAAACTGTGAGCAGATGTCCATAAAAATTGAATATATCATTACTAAACACAAGTGAAAGAGTAATACAGTTTATATACAATCTCTGTTTAGGAGATAGTATGCAGATGAATGCTGTCATAAATGCAGGATTGTTGTAATAGTTATAGCATCACTTAAAACTTAATATAGCTGAGAGCTGAGGAACACATTATTGTTAATGGAATTTATGGATGTAACTCCCTGTGCACTGCTTTGAAAATTTACCCCTTGAAATATCCCTACACACAGTGACTATCAGTGGCTGCGCTTCCTCTGGCTTTATTAGGCTATTTCTTTTCAGATTTTAACAAAATGTTAGTCCCATTTATGAAAAGGCTTTGTTATTTGCAGCCAGGTTGTAGTTAGACCTTCAGTTTAATATTGCACTTTTTCACTTTCTATTCTCTTCCTCATACAGCTTTATTGGATGAAATCCCTGTCATCACTTCCTTCTGCCCCTGGTAGAACAATATTGTAGATCTATCTTACGTGAAATTAAGCCTTATAAATGGGGGCAGGGGAATGATATTTAATGTATTGGGAAGGTATTTTATAGTAAAATTGATTAAAAGGGTTTTAAACCCTTGGTTCCTGCTGAGGGAGAAATCCCCACTGTAATCACTGAAGAAGACAGTCATCAGGTTGCTTTCCAAGGACTCCACCACGAGTCTCAGAAGCAGTTAAGCCATGTGGCTCTGTACCCCGAGTAGTGAGGCTAATTAATCTGAGGGCAACGCTGTCGTAGGGTAGCTATTCTGAACATCCACAGCCAGCTCACCTGTGATGCAGGGATTTCTGCACCACACTTTACTGTGTCACATCCCTGGGTGGGCTGGAACGGTCAGAATTATCCATCCAGTGGTTTGAGGTGTTGTGAATGTCAGGTTGGTTTAAGGCAGACAAGGTGCCACGCTCGTTAAAAAGAAAAGAGAAAGGGGGGGGGGGGGAAAGAATTCACAAAAGTTATGTTAGAGTTATGGGATTCATCTATATGCATATTTTCTTATGCCTTTGGAGATTTTAAATGCTTCCAGGCTATAACCAAGAAAATTGGAAACATTTTATTTAATGGTTTCAAGAGCTACAGCTTTGTGCAAAGTACCACTTTGGAAACTTGCTATAAAATCAGAAGTTAGCAGGTGTACACAGGTCATTTCAATCTAGCATAGCCTTATTTGTCATGCTGCTTCATTTTTAGGGATGAGGGCAAATCTTTTTAAGTGGTAAGATAAAGGCAGATATCTGGCTTCTGAGTTCCAGTGTTTAGGAGAAGCTCAGGTGCTGTGATCAAGAACTTCACTGTGTCTGTGTCTTTAGCTCTGCGTTCCTTGAAAACTGCTTTAATTAACTTATTAGCTAGCTTAAAATTCATATGGGCACTTCTCAACTTCATCACTGGTGAAGTGAAACTCTCTAATGCCATCTTTTTTTATTCCTAGGAGCTCCCAAGTGGTCATATTATTTTTCAGAAAGTATCTTTATACACTAAAATGTCTTTATATACATAAGAGCAGCCCAAGATCTCACTTTGAAGACATACCACATCCACACTGAATTTAACCTTGATGTTTGAATGGCATGCTGGTATTTTCTTAGAATTGATACTGAGTAGAATTAGCTCTATAAGGTATTTAATTGATCTTATTAGAAGCTTAGGTTTTAATTCAACTGTTAGTATTGCAAAGTTGTCCCTGATTTCACTAGTTACCTCTTTTTGTAGCACTCATACTGTCTGTTTCACCAGACTATATCCCACTCAGGCATATTTTCTTAGTAGTGGATATAGAAAAAAAGCTGAAAAGTCTTAGAATGGAGCAAAAAAGCAATTAAAAATATAGAATAGGTTTCATATAAGGAGAAATAAGTAAGCTACAGTTCTTCAGTTTGAAAACAAGATGGTTGGATAGGATAGATGTCTCTACAATGAAGGGAGGCATCATAGAAATGAACAGGTATCACTTGTTGGCTGGTTCTTACAACTAGATGTCATCCCATAAAGGTAGAGGGTTAAGTATTTAAGCAAGCAGGATTATGTATTTGTTAACCCAGAATGTGGGTAAACTGTGGAGTTTATTTCCACAAAATATTGTATGTGTGGTTTCCTCATTGTATTTTTATTTAGTCTCCTTCTTTCAGTCACTGTCCAAGCCCAGGACACTGGGATAAATTGCTCTGTAGCTGAACCTAGTATAGCTACTCTTAGAATATTATACTCTTATGTTTATAGAGACTCTTATCTCTCTGCCACCCCTATTTCAGGTGCCTGTAATTTTTCAAATCATATATAATTTGCACTAACATTTCTTAGTCTGAGTGGAAATTGTTTTCTGTTACTCTCTGTTCTCAGGATTTTATCTTAAAAACTTCAGTAAAGTTACTGTTTACTTGTTTGGAGTGTTGGGGTGTTCATAGCCCAGGGAATGTGTTTAGTTGTGCATTTTTATTATCTGCTGGTAGAAGGAGTGGTTTGCCAGCTAGTTAGATTAAGATTGTTTCCAGTCCAGCATTTCAAGCCTAAGACAGGAGAATAAAAATAATTTAAGGCAGCATGCTTATCTGCAGTTTACAAGTTCTGAGGCCTTAGAATGCTATTAAAAATCTAAATAAATAGCTATCTGAACTTTGTGTGTGTGTAACTTCATCTGCACAAATGCCCTTTGCTGGTTTTCTGCTTAATCTTCTTCATCAGGGTATCACTAAACCTGGTTGTTGAAAATTATGAGAGTGCTTACATTTTGTAGGGTGTGTTGGCACTACATGCTCATCTTGAATTACCAGCATCTCAATGTAAATATTTACTGCTAACCAAATGTCATCATTTGTGCAGTGAAACAGCAAAAACCTATGTATACTACTGCTTCTTGACTGTTTCATCAGAAATTTGTTTCTGAATGTTACCTGTGCTCTTCCTACCTAGGTTCTTCCATAATTTTTTCTGTACAGCTCCTCCAGTTGCAGGAGAATTTTACAGAAGAAGGGAGAAAATAGATTGTGGGATGAGTACTGGAAGAATTTCAGGTTTTGAGGGATTCAGCAAATTAGCACAGGGGAAGAGGACCCATAACCTGTTTTACAATGGATCTTCTATTCTAAAATTCACAACAACTGAGAAAACTCACTTGGGTTTAGAACATTTGAAGGGTTTTTCCATATGGTTTCACTTAAATTTACCTCCTGAAGGTACTACTAGTAGTATGCTTGTGTCCAGATGCAGACAGGCAGCTGGTCTCTGGTAAGATGGGTTGTTTCATTCTTCAAGCATGGCATCTCCTTCAGATCTTGGGAAAATGTCTTCAGCTTCAATCCATTCTTCTAAAGAAAAAAAACCAATAACCTTGAAAATAAGTTTCTCTGACAAGGTGTGGCTGTGTCAGCTGCCTTGGCACCAGCACAGTCTGGCAAACTTTGCATGATTTGATAGACAATCAATTTTAGTTTTACCTGGGGCTTCTTTTTCTATAAGCAAAGTTCTCCAAAAGTCCCCTGGTTTGGATGGCAGTCCCCTGCTGCCTGTCATTTGGTGGTTGGGGTGGTAAATCAGTGTGCCAAAGAAAATGAAGTACCCTTTTTGCCCCCTTTACATCTGTGTCATGGGAAGTCAAGAATACTGATTCTATAAATGTAGGGATGGTAACAGGATGAAAGCTTTGAGCCTATTGGTTTGCTTCCTTCCAGTTTTTTTGTGGTGAACTATCAAGATTTATTTACTTGCTACGAATAAATGCAAAGCAACTTCAAGTTAATTCAAGTAAAATCTTTGTCTTTTCCACCACTTCCCCCTCCCACCCCCAAGAAAGGACCACAGTCTAGATACCAGAAGTCTAAAGTCTCTTCTTTCCTCTATGGTGTTCTTGGTGAAGCAGAAAGATGGTTTTCTAGAAATGACCTGTTCTTCTGAAACAGGTTTTAGTCTGAAAACTGAATTTCCTTAAGGGATATGCAACAAAGGCTTGGGTGCATTAATGGGCCTCAGTGGCCCTGACCAGCCTTTTCTGGGACCTCTACTACACCATACCTAGAGACCTATTTTAGCTGTGTCCTGGGTCTTAAGTCCCTGCCTGAGCCACGTCATAGGCATCCTGATACCCGTCTCACCAGAGTCATGTCTGTGACTGGCCATGGACCCCATTGGTTCAGATATCTGGCCTTGAGCTTGAACTTGTCCTCTCTCCATGGTCCTGCCTAATGATCACTAACATGTCTCTGACTCTAGGTTACCCTCAACAGACCTGATCCTGACTCCAAGCTGTGACATAACTTCCCAGCTCAACCTCACATTTGCATCATTACCGTGAAACTTGGCCCTTGGTTGAAACATGACTATCACCCTTGGCTCTTCCCTGCTTGCCTTGCCTAGGGACTGTGGGATGGGGCACTGGCAGGCACAGGACCTGGCCAGATGGATATATTATTGTGCTTTACTCTGTCCTTCAGGGACCAGCCAGCCTCTGGTGTGCCCTGACACTGTGTTTGATTGGGGTGGGTTTTTTTGTTGTATCTCATGGAAGCTCATCATACTGGCTTAGGGTTTCTCTGATGGCACATTCAGCCTCCAGAGCAGTTCAGAAATCATCAGTGTAGGCAAAGCACAGCAGTATTTTTGTTATTCTTGTTCTACACAAAAAGGAGCTCAGAACATTTCATTACACCTCTGTATTTGCTTAGCTCCTGACCTCACCTCTCAATAGAGTACTGCTTGTGAAGCTGGCTCATCAGCACATTGGCAATGGCTGTGTGATGGACTTTTGGCAGGCACTGTGCTAGGCTGTCTGTCCCTTTGCAGAAATGCTTCTTACAAGGTGTGCTTTAGCTGGAGGTCAACATGTTGTGTTGTTAGGAGGCACTACAGAGGTCCTGTAGCTGAAGGTTCTGCTGCAGCTATGTCCTTGTACAAGGACTAGGTGAATTAAACTCAGACATGCAGGAAAAATCAAGTTCAGAAAGATGACAGCAGCAAACTTGCATGGTTCAGGAAGGAAGTTGCTTGGTACCATGTAACTTGCTACGTGCTTGCAATGCCATTGCTGACTGGTTGGTGGCTGGCAGAGGTCAGCTTTATGCCCTTCCAGTCGCCCTGTGCGTGGTCCTCTGTGAGCTGGGTAGGGAGCTGTCAATGGCTTTAGACCATTCTCATCACAGAGGAGTGTTTCTCTTTCCATGTGATGTCACCTGGGTGAATGAGTCGTGTGAGTTGTCTGACCTAACTTCATTAGTCACGATCCATTCAGTAACTGTGATTCAGAGTTTTCATGTGCTCACTCTGTGAGTAGGGCTGATATTCCTCCAGGCAGATTCAGGGCACCAAGACTTACCTGAATATGTATCACACTTAATCACACTCTTGTCTCTTTCACACCAGTTCATCTGGGGGCCTGTGCCCTTCACCACAATCTTCTACAAGACTGACAAATCTATTTCCACATTCGTTGTATTGGCTGCTTAACTTTTTTGCTGTTAGAGTTTTTGTAATGTTCCTGTCCTGCAGTGGTCCAATCAGATTGATGTCTGAAGAGAAATGCCCTTTAATTCCCCTGGAATAGAAAAAGAGCTGTGATGTGCTCATTCAAGCAGCCTGTCCAGCGATCTTCAAAGCTGAGTGATGCCATCAATACACTGAAAGCTGGGGTATATGTGGAAGTCTGGGATATATGTGTAAGGTCTTCTGATCAGACTGCAAGCGCTCAGGGGAATGTGGTTATCAGGCACTATACAAATAAGTTGTCATTTCTGAGAGGCAAAAAAACTGTGGACATAGAGTTGACTAATGGTATCCTGGGCTCCATCAGCAGAGGGGTGGCATCAGGGACAGGGAGGGGATTGTCCCTCTCTGCTCTGCCCTGGGGAGGCCCCAGCTGGAGTCCTGTGCCCAGAGCTGGGGCCCCAGGACAAGGAAGATGTGGGGCTGTTGGAGAGGGGTCAGAGGAGCCACGGAGATGCTCAGGGGGCTGGAGCAGCTCCCCTACGGAGAGAGGCTGAGGGAGCTGGGCTGGGTCAGCCTGGAGAAGAGAAGGCTGTGGGGGGACCTCATTGCAGCCTGCCAGCCCCTGAAGGGAGCTTATAAGCAGGAGAGGATTCAACTTTTTAAAAGGGTAGACAATGGCAAGACAAGGGGGAATGGATTAAAACTACAGGAAGGAAGGTTTAGATTAGATATTAGGGGGAAGTTTTTTACAGAAAGAGTGGTGAGGGGCTGGAACAGGCTGCCCAGAGAGGGGGTGGGTGCCCCGTGTCTGGGGGTGTTCAAGGCCAGGTTGGCTGGGGCCCTGGGCAACCTTGTGTAGCTCCAGGCCTGGAGGTTGGTGGCCCTACCTGTGGCAGGGGGGTTGGAGCTCTATGATCTTTGGGGTCCCTTCCAACCCATGCCATTCTATGATGATATGTGAAAGGAAATTTACTTCTGGAGGTCTCCCCAGTCCAGTTCTTCCTAATGGATGTAGATGAGCTAAGCAGAATTGAGGTTCAAGCTAACTTCTTCCAAATGTTGGACTACTAATAACATGTTTTTTGTTAACCAAGCCCACAAGAAATAGCACCACATAAGAATTAGCCTGTGTCTGTGTGTCAGGCATGCTTATGGTTCTGCAGCTGTAGAGATGGCACTCTTCAGTCACAGCCATGGTTTCTGTATGAGTGAAAGGAGGTGGAACAGTGCCTTCAGTGATAGTTCTGGAGAAGTCAGGTGGGTAGGTCAAGGGCCTGTGCACACTATGATGGAATTTTGTGAGCTATGAGTCAGCAGGTAAGAGCTGTTGTGGACCAGCATTTGTCCTTTCAAACACCTATTGCATTATTACCATCAATTTTGGTTGATAGCCACATTCAGCATGATCTGTGCTGTGATTGCTGCTGAGAGGGTATGTGACTTGACCTGTCCCTGCTTGAATCTTTGTCTCATCTGGATCTTCAGTATACTGCCATGTCAAATATAAGTCACATTACATTTCCTTTACCATAATCACAACAAACCCTAACAGAGGACAAGAGAAAATTGAAGAATGGGTCACCTGTGATGTATGGAGCTCTCTGGAAATGCCACATAGCCGTTAGGTTGGCTGCTTGGTTGTTTTTCTCCTTCCAGAGGAGTCTTAGGATCTGGGTGGTGTGATGCATCCCATCTTCAGGATTCTCTGCCTTGCAGCTCTGGTGCAACAGGAATGTTTAGCCTGCTCTCCATCAGAGAGCAGAGAATATTTATTACGTGGTGGTCCTTGATCATCTTCTTCATAAAGGTCATAAAGGTTTATGCATCATGTTATGTTCACTTAGATCACCATGTTCTCACTGCCTGTGGTTTATTGGTTTCTAATAAATTCCAAATCTGATTGATTCAAGGGGCTTTGTCTTCATTTTCAGGCCTTCATGAGTGCACTTAAACCACTGTTGTCTTACCTCCTTCCCTCTTGACAATGAGCGTTGGCTGCTTATCAGATGACGATGCATATCTTTGTGCTGTTTTACCAAAGGCAGAGTTTCTGCTATGCTTACCTCCATTTATTTCTTAATCTCCTGTGAAAGGTTTATGTCAGCCATGAAGTGAACCCAGTATTCTTCCCTTCCTCCAACCATCAAGAATTTTGTCTGTTCTTCATGTGGTAAAAGTCTCAAGATCTTTTCTGGATGTTTGCAGAACATAAGTAGTATAACATAGCAAGTTTTTGCTCTGATGATTTTATGAGTCTTTGTTTCCAGATAATATGCTTTGCCATGTACTAAAGTGTCCTCTCAACTTCTTAGTGGCAAGTAAAAAGAGGGAACTTTGAACTGGAATATACCCTGAATGGTCACTGAAAATAAAAACGAAAACTTTAGCTTTTATACGAGTTTAGTCATACAATCTAAAATTAATATTAGTGTGGCATACCTTAGACATCTAGGTCCACTTCCTTTTGGTGTTGCTGGTGGCAATCAAGTCACTGGAAGGGTTTTTGTTCCTCAAGTGAGGGCACAGGAACATCACAAGATTTTGAAATTACAGGAGACAGAACTAACGTTCTGTTGATTTTTTTGATGTGATTTGCTCTTCTTACGTCTTAGATATGTTATTTCTGTCTGTCTGCAGACTCAGGCAGTCATTTCACATCAGTTAAACCCAGTTTGTATTATTCAGTTTTCAGGTGAAGGGGAGAAAAATTCTCTGAATCGCAGAATGTTGGCAGAATGGATAGCAGAAGTTTAAGACTTAAAATTGGAAATCTGGTGATACAGAGATTATTTACTTGTTATTCAGAGAGGAAAGGCACTAACAGAGGCAATTATGCATAGCACTTTCTTTTGCCATTCTTAGAAATGCAAGGGACTAGCATGAATACATGCTGGTTGAAACTTTGAGGAAATTCAGATGTGGATGCAAAACTCACAGTTCAATCTCTTAGGCTGCAGAACTGGAATAGCAAATTAGGGAATTTGTATTCAGAGCTCGGCTCTTCTACTTAGATCTATGTCTATTTAAAAGTGATTTGTGAATACCTAAAAAAAAAAAAAATGCCTAGGAACTTTGAGGAAAAAGGGAGGCACGGAGTACTTGAAAATTGCAAAGGTAAGAGAAATTTGACACATAAAAGTACATTTCAATCAATTTCTATTTGTTTTCGTCTTTCAGAGCTTCCCTTTCAAACTATTCTGGCTCTGACTCTGACACTTTCCACACGAACTGTTCTGCTGATGTTACATCTGCAACAGAACCACTTAGGAACGTGGCATTGGCTTCACCACAATTTGCATAGAAGTGCAAATTCGTTACGTTGGAAGAAGTTATAAAATTAAAAATACTTTAAAAGCCATGTGGTTTGGTAATACTGAATTGGAAACAGCTCGCAGTCTTTTATAGTCTGACTGTGCTCAAATCAAGAGTTCCCTGGTTGATGTGACATGATTATATGTTATGATTACAAGTGTTAACCTTTCAAAATAAAACGTTCAGTTTCTTCTTTTAAATACCAAACGCTTATAGGTATAATACTTGCTGATATTTGTTCACTGACAGTCTCACTTGTTTTCAAACCCCACATATTTAAAGTTGTGGAGTGTTAGATTGATGTTTCTTTTCACTCAAATGTCATATTCATCAACTGTATTGTGCTAGCAGATTGTTAAACAGACAAGGTGACTTGCAGAGTGACAGTGTAGTGATGTGATGTCCCAAACCATTAAAATAATGACGTGGTTTTTTTTTTTTTCCTTTTGTTCAATCAGTTTTTGCAACACAGTGATATATTTTTTTTTCCCCTGTAAAACACAGGTGAGAAGGTTTCTGAGTAGATCTGTTGCTTGGAAAAAAAAATCCTATTTAATGAATAACAAAAATTTAAATCAGTTGTCACTTCCCAGATCACTGAGAAATGCCAAAGATTTAGGAAGAACTAACATAAGAATATTTTATGATGAGGGAAAGATACATTATGCTACGAGAAAAATTAAATTACTTAGGTTAAACTTTCTTAGATAATCAGTTTTGGAGCATTGTTTTTAATAGTAAAAGCTATTGTATGGTCTTATTTGAACAGCCTCACAAGAATACCACAGAAAAGGACGGAACTTCTGCTTAACTTTGTACCAACTCAAGTGTCTTTCTCAACTTATCAAACTCTTTTTATTAATGGAAGAAAAAATCGAAGAGCTCTCTGCAGAAATTCTGTTGGTGCCTTCATTTACAGAAAAGAATAAGAATATTCAAGGTAATGAATGTTTTTCCTTATTTATTGGTCCTAATTTATGCAAAAAACAAAACAAAAAATATTTTTACATGATTTTGAACATTTATTACTTTATTTGTGTCACTGTGTTTTATGAACAAGTTTATTACCAGATCCAGTGGAAATCTTCCTGAAATACATGGATTTACATTAGAACACAGTGACTTATGGAAAAGAACTAATAGTTGTGTGTAAAGATGTGATGGAGAATCATAAAGAAAAAAAACTTTTGAGTACTGTAACATTATATATGTCCTACCAAGTTCTCTGTCAAACCCTGTGGTCCATAGAGAGCCAAACAATTCATGGAGTCTGAATTCTTTGAAACTATCACTGTTTCTGAACTTGTGCTTGGCAGACAACCCTTTTTAGAGAGAAAAACATTGACTGGAACTTCAGTTTAATTGATCTTAGTATACGTGCAATTAAAGTTTTAGTCTGTATTTCTGCTTTAACCTGTAATTCTCACATTTACTAATATGTACTGTGTGTTTACTGGCATGCTTATTTTACTGGTTTCAGTGGGTATTTTATAGTAGTCTCTAGAGCAGAAAATAAACTGCTTCACAAGCAAGCCTCAACATTGCATTTGCTTTAGATTTGAAGCTCACTCCCTTCTCCATTCATGTCATCTGAGGAGAACCTGAAATCCTGAAAATTCTGGTGAAAAAACACCTTCCAGGTCACAGTGTGCTCATAAATGTTCTTCTACTCTGCTGCTTCTGCCAGTAGAGATATTCCAAGTCACCAGGGAGCAAGGGGTTTCAAGAGCTTTGATTATATTGCTGGAAAGGATCAGACCAGAAATGAGGCCAGGCTGCTTAGGGAGAGAGGATAGGTGGAGTCAAGTATTTGATATCTCTGTAGTCAAGCTGCAGGCAGAGAAGAAAGGTGTTTTGGGAATGTGATCTTGGAATGCTAAATTGATAAAAAACATATATATATATAT
>VZTU01005080.1:0-15422 GCA_013400835.1 Zapornia atra | reverse complement strand
GGGAGCAAAATCATGACTGAAGTTCAGTCTACTAAGGGAGGGGTGGGGGGAGCTGCTTGAAGATCTGCTTGCACTTCTCACGAGCTGACTCTGGTGTCACTGGGTGTGTGGTGCAGTGTAAGAAATGGGAGAGTTTCTTTCCTTTCTTCTGTGTTGAGTCTGTTTTGCCCACGATGCTGAGTGCAGAATGATCTCTCCCTGTCCTTATCCTGACTCCTAAGCCTCTCAATACATATTTTCTCCCCTGTCCATCTGGAAAGGGGAGTGACAGAGCGACGTTGGTGGATGTCTGACCTCCATCCAGGGTCAAACCACCACAAATACAGATCCTTATATTTAAACCAGGTTTCCTATACTTTCATGTTCTTGCTTTCATCTAGATTTTCTATAATCAATCCACATCTTGTAGGACAGTACCCAGAACCAGCATGCAGGATTCCTGTGGAAGTTGTCAGAATGGAAAGATCATGTGAAAAACCAACTCTGCCACCTGCTCGAGTCCAGACAGATGCAGTGGAAGCCCCTCTGGTAAGATGCCATGCGTTCCTGAAAGCAGAGAAACCATTCACAGTAATCCCCAAACACAGACTGCTGGGAAGGGGAGGTTCAGAACCGCGCAGCATTCCGTGTGCGTTCACAACGTACAGAAAGCGGCAGGTCTGACGCCTCCCAGGAAACTGCAGACTACCCGACCTTGTGGATCAAACTCAAAAGCTCAACAGTGTGCACAGCCAACACCTTCTGCCTGTTTTCCAAAGCCAGGGCACGGAATGCACTCAACAGTGTAAGCAGCCAGGTCAGGTAATGTATCAGAGAATCCAACAGGCGGGTCAGTGGGGTACGGAGGTTACACACGCCGGTATAAAATCACAGCTCTGCAGCCGAATCACAGGCAGCGTCAGACAAGGACAGGCGAGTAGCAAAGCAACAGCCAAGTACCCGTAGCATAAGGGAGTGGGTATCGAGCCACTTAAGACAGGGTTAGTTCTGTGCAGGAGGTATTAAGACAGGAAGACGTCTCAGTGCAGCCTCTGGATACAGCATACGAACTGCACACAGCATTGTGTTAGTAACTTTGGGTTGTGGACGTTCAACGCATGCACAGAATGATTCCCCTTATGGAGAACACTGCTCTTGGGTTTGCTGCTCTGTTTTACCCCAAGCCCTAAAGGATGCAAACACAGCATGGGCAGCTCTTAGAGTCCTGGTTTTGGCTGGGATGGAGGTAATGTTCTTCCTAGCAGCTGGTTAGTGCTGTGTTTTTGATTTAGGATGAGAATCATGCTGACAACACAGGGATGGTTTTAGTTGTGAAACTGCCAAACAGCCCAGAACTTTTCAGCTTCTTGTACCACCTCAGCAGTGAGCAGGCTGGAGGCACCCTAGAAGCTGGGGTGTGACACAAACTGACTGACAGAACATTCTTTCCATACCACATGTCACGCTCCATACGTAACTGGGGTCTGGCACTGCAGCCTGGGAACCAGCTTGAGAAATGGTGCTGTGCATCACTTCCTTTGTATATTCTTCTATCATTATTCTTTCTCTTTTCTGTTCTATTAAACTCTCTTTATCTTAACCCAGGAATTGTTTGGTGGTGGGGTTTTTTGTGTGTTTGTTTTGTTTGTTGTTTAGGGGGGTTTAGTGGGTTTTTTCCTCCTTTTCAATTCTCTCCCCCATCCTACTGTTGAGAGGGGGAATTAGCAAATGGATGGATCTGTAGTTAGATGCAACTCTCAGAAGACAAAACTTCACAACAGTCCCACCACAACACCCAATGCCGTTACAAGGAAAAAGCCCAAGTTTGCAAGAGGGTGGATGAAGGTGGCATATGCTCTTAAGGCACAGAGGAAAACTCTTGCTCTCTTCAGGGGCTCGGGCAAGTGTTTGTCTCATCCTAATGACCGCACCACTCAGATCTGCAGGCTCAGAAGTCCTACACAGAAGGAAACATCTGCATGAAAGTTTATCCTAGCGCAATTCATCATCCCACTGAATCCTTCAATCACATTCTTCTTCACTTTCTCTGCAGTGGAAGCTGAGGAAGGAGAAATTGATTAATATGGAAAAATATTAGCATCTGAGGTGCTACCATAACTCCTCTCTCAAGTACACTTAAGAGCCTCACCTCAGCATACTTAACATGGACAGGACTGTGTTAACTAGCTGTTTGCTGTTTATCACTGCCTGTGCTGGTCAAAAGGGCTCTGTGGCACCCTGTGTACAGTCCGAGCAGAGACACACTCACTGCACTTCCAAGAGGGCTCCCTGCTGCTTAGCTCAGACCTTCTCCAGAACTGTATTAGAACAGACTGAGAGGGTGCAAATGTTAAGTCTCACATGCTAAACCAGCTTATTTACTCAGAACGTTTTCATTCATTTTCTTTCTCCAACCCTAGTGTTACATCTGCACCGCACCTTTCAAGTCACGGTTCCCTTTCTGTGCCGTTTCCTTGCCCTGCACAGGCAGCATGCTGGCAGAATTTCTAAGCCCAGCCTGTGTATTACTATAATGATTATACAGCAATGCACAGCAGAATTCCCTCCTGCTGGCATTCACTGAGTAAAGCTTTCATTCTATCTTTAACAATCTTAGGGAACTAAGGCAAGCAAACCCAAACCTAGACAGCAGAAATATATGTAAATATAACCATATCTATACCTCCTCTAAATATATATAAGGTCAAAAATAAAGTAAACTCTAAATTAGGCCCAAAATACTGTGTTCGGAGGACTTTAGGCAATAATCCACATGCCTTCAGGACATTGCTTACTCTGTCTCCAGGGAGCAGCAGTCCCTGTAAGTTTCTCAGAAGCATACGTGAGAATGAGTTATCAAGGAAAAAGGGAAAGGAACACCTTAAATTTAGCATCTGCTCAACAGGGGTGGATGAGTTGGGGAGCAGAGAGTTCAGAAAAGTAGTATCATTGCTCAAGAGCCAGCAGACTAGTAAGCACACAGAAGTGCATCCCATCTACAGAAGTTAAGCCCCATAAATGCTGTCTCTCAAACAATGCACCCACAAGGTTCACAAAGAGGCTAAAACCCACCAATAACATGTTTCTGACACAAAGTTCAGAAATACTGGGGGCTATGTCCACGTTTCCTAAGTAACAAAAATGCTAGCTAAAGAAAATGGGAGGAGTTTAATAGCTCTCAGGTAAAAAGCACCCCACAATTAGGGAAAGATGACAACAACAGAAGTCAAATGTTTTTTTATTGATACATAACTTTTTTAATACTTCCACCCAAACATTCTAGCATTACAGTGGTAAACAAAGTGCAGAGTTTCAGAGAGTCAAGTGTAGTCAACAGAACCCAAACTTGTTAAACAAGCCCTTTTCACAGAACACAGATTTTTCAATTTTATCCCCTTCATGTCTTCAAGGCCATGCAGTAGTTATATTTTTCTTTAAAAGCCTGTTACTTATTTTATTGCTAAGAATCTGAGCGGCTACATTTCAGAAGTGGTGATTAATCATCTTTTGAAAGTTCCACAAGACTTTGAGACACAAAATCATTAATCCATATGTCAGTATCTGGAAGAGATGTGTCCACTAGCAAAGTCACTATTTTTCGGTCCCAAGGGTTAGCACTTTCATTAACTGCCTGTATCTGTGCCACCAAGGGTTTCTTCTCTACAAGATTCCGAAACACTATTGATGCCTCTTCTGACCACTGCTGGCTTTTCACTCCTAGGACAAATGCAAAGCAGAACAGAAGGTCACTGATAGATTAGACCAATCTGAATGATTACACAGAAGCTGGGGGAGTTTAAATACCTGAGAAAACAGACATCTGTGTGCTACTGAATGCACTTTAAAAAGAAATACAGGCTCAGTCATCTCCCACACAAACAAGCTCATTTATTACAGTGATTAGGACATTTATTTTTGATATATCTTGAAGCCTGAACGACAGGATTGCAGAAATGAAAGGCAAATGCACCAACTCACTGAGTAGTTCAAAGTGTTATCATCTGCCATGCACAATCAAGGCATGTTAGGGAACATAATAAAAGCAAAACTAAAGATTCTTTCACAATAAACTATCTGTCTTCTGCCTGATGTTGCTCAAAGTAACTGTCCCGTTGGCCTTGCTTTAGATGAAGTTTCTTCATCTCAAAGCAGCATCAGCTACTAAAACATCTGCCAAACCTTCAAGTCCCAAACTAGATCTGCAGAGAGCAGAAACGGAGAGAAATGCCACCTAAATGCCTCACAGCTGCTGCTATTTATTTGAGAACAGAATCCCACAGAGTCAAGCCTGCTAAGGGATGTGATACTAGAATCCATCAGGCTTTTGAACAGTTTTCAACAGTATGAAAGGGTAATTAATGCTAGGAAAGGCTGATGGGGAAGCAAATGGGATTTTACAAGGAAATAGACCAGAGACTGAGAGGTAATAAACATGGAAAAAAATGAGAAAAAAAAGTGGACGAATAGCAAGACAATAGTTACTGGTCTTCTGGGCTCAGCTGGCCTGCTTTGACAATATGAAGTGGCTCAGAGGCCAACTTAAATAGCTACTTGGGATTCTGTGAAGCAGGAAAACTGGGTGACTTGCAGGCTTGCTCAGCTGGATTCTGTACTACTCCAGGAGACATAAACAGCTAGAACTCAGCTCCATTTCAGCACTGCACTCCAAGGATCCCAGCCTGTTGGCAACACATCCACCATCACTAGTTTAAAGCAACCCCCATGGTCACACTGAGACTACACAGGCAAGCAGATCCACAGAAGGCAACCTAGGATCAGAACACTAGTGCTGACCAAACAGCAGCAGAAAGCAGCAACTGAGGAAGAGAGATGCATACATCTGAAAGCAATGCAGAAATGAAAAAATATTTGGAAAAGGAAAGACAACAAGGAGAGATCAAGTTTTATTTTTTAAAATTCTATTAGATGTGGCTCATATTCCTAATGAAATTAATCTTACTTAAGTCTGTTGAAAGTCTCCACCCTTTCTGTGGAGTTTTTTTTGTTGGATTGAGACCATCAATACATTCCAAGCAACTCTGGATTCCAAATACCAAACTTCCAACTGGAAAACTCTAAGTTACAATAGGAGCAAGATATGTAAGAAAAACTTCTTCAGAAACTCAGCATCTAGTCCCTAATGTTATGTAGATTAGGATAATCAGAAGTTCTTATCAACAGATACATCATCACTTTCTTACTTCATAATGGGCTGTATTTAAGGATCCTAAACCCATTTAGTTTTCATTTCCCTGTCTCCTTTACATATTAGACATCAAATACATTACATGATAAATACTTGTGACAATGCTGGATAAGATTAAACAATTTTCACTTTTAACTAAAAGTGCTGTAAAGTAAGCAACAGAACAGAACTATCACCACTTATGTCAAGAAGAAAAGCAGAGCTACTTTGGTGACATAAATATGCATGCATTAAGCATGTTTTGCAAGCAAGCATGTGCTTGCTTTAGCAAAAAACCTATTACACCACTAACCTTTGGTTTTGTTCCACATCTCTGTTCATTTCCTATTCCCACCCATGTAAGATTTCAACAATAAGAAACTGTAAAAGCTTACTACCTACCTGCAAGCTGAGCTGTCACAGCTTGGAAAGGCAGTTTTCTGAATGCACTTGTGAGTGGCTGCACCTTGTCTACGTTGACAAACTCGTGTTTACCATAGTCCAGCTCGTACACCGACAGAAACCCGTTTCTAAGGATCCCTTTTACTACAACCCT
Source organism: Zapornia atra (assembly GCA_013400835.1). NCBI lineage: Eukaryota > Metazoa > Chordata > Aves > Gruiformes > Rallidae > Zapornia > Zapornia atra. Next base: position 9,702 of record VZTU01005080.1, on the reverse strand, counting down.
GTACCACCTAAAAGGGGAGAAAACAAGAGTCATTTGAATTCTTATTCACACGCTTCCCAAGGCACCAGAAAAATAACACACGACCAAAGGATCTGAACTAACATGCTTCCCAAATCTGGTTATTCTCTGAACAGAAGTCAACACTTCCATCTACAATCTGGAAGCACAAAGAGACTGCAACCTCATTTACTCCCTTAATCTCCCAGATATCACGGGACATCTGCCACCTCACTAACAACGCAGACAAAGCAGAGCTAGGCTTCCCAGCTTAGCAGAGCTAAGCTTGCCTTCAATGATTTTGTTTTTAGTTTTAAGTATCTACTTACTGATTTCCAATTTTAGCTGCATACAGCTTGTTTTTTTCAATGGTCACAGGTTTCCCTTCTGCACTGCTGTAGTACAGGATCATTTCTTCCATGAGGGATTCCAGATGATGGAGCTCGTTCCAAGGCTGGATAATAAAGTGACCTGGATGGCAGGCCAGAGAGACGTAAACATCCATGAGCTCACCAGCCTTTGACAAGGGTAGAGGTGGAGGCATATCACTGTCAGGCTCTGCACTGCTGGGTTCTCTGGCTGATCCAGAGACACTTTTCTCTAGCTTTCCACTAGTTAACTGCAGAGCTGAAACAGCATCGCTTGTCACTTTTGTGAAGCTACTCCCACTGGGTGTAGCACTCAAGAAAACATCTTTCTGATGCTTCCACAAGTCTGCATTTTTGATCTGTTGATTGACGCTATGGTCCACGTCTGGAATATTCTCTGGAGCAAACAAGTAAACATGTGCAATCCCCTTTGAACCATCGTGTTTAACCACCTGGGAAAACAAAATGGTTTAACTTCCAGTTAATAACTATTAAGTGCACATCTGACTTACAGAAGACTAAAGCCTTTAACAGAAAATCAGCAACAGTTCATTGCATTCTATATGCCCAGGAGTATTTTCAAGGTTCTCTCATATATGTTGATGAAGTTGATGGATAGCAAACAACTCACAGCAGTTAAAAAGAGTTATCTGCAGCTATTCCACTAATATAAAGCAAATGCAAAGCTTGAATTGAGTTTTGTTATGCCCAAAAGGTCCAATGTCAGTACTGGGTGCACACTTCTACTTTTCAGGAGAACAGTAACCAGTGCCCATAAAGAGTAAAAAAGGTAAGTAATGCTATTAAATATTAACACTTAATCCTTCAAAATTATCTCCCTGTTATTATGGGAGATGAAGTCTAGTAAATTAAGGATGGGAAAAAAATAAAGATGAAAAAAGGCATCCAGGTTTGTATCATGCATAAATTTCAAGCACTGACATAAAAATATCTTCCCACTTAACATGAGATATGCTAGAGTTATTGATAGTAAAGCACTGAAATTTTAATTTGATAAAGTATATAACATTACCTTACAGACTCCTCTGTTGATTTTCCTAGACAGGAATAAAAACTTCCCACAATTAAAGCATGTATCTGTCATCTATCTAATCAATCAAAAATTAGTACCAAACTCTAACTATCTTGGAAGAGCATGCTTAGGAAAGCAAGATGCAACAGTTATACACCCCAGTCCTATATTTTATGGTCTCCTGTGTTAAAGCAAGCTACAAAACACTTTTTCAAAGCACTGTGTCAGTTTACGGAATCAGATTTTTAAGAGGAAATTAGCTTTGTTTGGACTATAGATAGCAATAGATTTCCTTCTGAAGGGTGAGGTTTTTTTCAGTTAGTTAAATTAGATAGGACACACTGAAATTGGATATAATCTCATCTCAAAGCGAAGAGAAATTCTAAATTTACAATTGTGTACACTAAATCACATTGGTTTATAAAAAGCAAACAAAAAATAAAGATGCTTTCCAAGATCTGAAAGATCTATGCTCACAAGAGGCATAAAAATAATTAAAAATTAACTCAACAGTTTTATCTTTCTATATGGCGAAACATTAAAACTGTTTCTTTCTTATCAGATGGTAAAATAACTCTAGCTGCTTATTTATCTGACACAGAAAAATGTGAAAGACAATCAGCTACTAAATTCATGAAGGGAAAATAGAAGCTTCTAATAGGCTCAAGCAAGTAAATTTTATGCCAATTGTCCTAAGACAACGACTTTGTATAGATTTTATGTCCACGAGCTGGCTACAAACTTTTAAACTTCTGCAAGAAAATTTAATTTGATGAGTGGTTAAGCTTCCAGAGCTGTTCTTTCAAGGCTCTTTCCACATGCCTATGGATTTCAAGTCATGTAAGGCATTTTTGACTATTTACCTTCATGCTAAATTCAGGACAAGTCATTACAGTGTCTCTCAGCCACAGTACAGCATCTGGAGTCCACATGCCAGTGTTAGGAGGCAGATCTTCTAGGCAGCATTTTATAGCCTTGGAACACAATTAAATATACCAGTATAGTTTAGCAACATGAAACTTCTTTAGTGCCGACAGACTCAATAATGCATGACAAATAAAAAGAGACAGAGGAACATGCAAAACCAGTACAATTACACATCAACAACATCCTGTCCATACACAGGACTACATTATGATTTCAGGCAAAGATGCACAACAAAATCACAATGCACAATAAAACACTCCAGTTCATTAATGCTATTAAACAAAATAAAATTTCACTACATAAACCCCAACGTAGCGGCACTACAAACGCTGCCGAGAGATCTTAGCATAGGTTAGCTTTAAGGCATCTTTATACCTGAGGAGGTATTGCAATTACTTCTCTCAGGAACTGTGGTGGGATTTCTTTAAGCTCTGATACTTTCACAGTTGAAACTGTTCCAGTATCCATGAACTGCACATCAAGTGCCCGTCTAGTGTGAATAATTCTTATCTGAAAGAAAAAAAGGAAGCGCATAATTTCGAGGTTAAAAATACTACAGTAACACATACACTGTAACAAGTTTAATGGAACTGAAGGATCCAGATCTAGCTGAACAAAAAGAGGTATTTCTGTGCGTAACCCCCCCCCCCAAATACTGTAGCTCTTCTGTGAATACTTCTTACCTCCACACGTGCCCATTTTCCTTTGGAAAGAAACAAGCAGATCTTGCCACAGAAAGGTAGTGTCACATTAAACTCAGATGTCTGCTGCAAATACAAAACCAGATGTTAATTACAATCTAGCACTTAATTAACCATTTCAGAAGCCACACATGGCATAAACAGTTCTGAGAAGCAAAAACTCTGTTTCAAATATTGTCTCTTTCCAGCCACAGAAGCAATTTTTCGTGTTATTTTAAGCTTTCCCAATAAGCAAAGCTTTAATCCCAAGCTGTGTATCTGATGAGAAACTGAGAGACTATCAAGTGTTGGGGGAAAAAGCCACATTAGAAAACACAGAACATGAAATTACAGACTATTACTTTAATGTTCTGAAAAGGAAGAGCAGTTTAGCGCAGTGACAGATGACTGGAGAAGCTTCTACTTTATACTCTAAACCACATAATTTGTTGAGATTTAACAACCCAAGTTTACTCCTGACTCCAGGGAAAGTCTCATGGGGGTGACAGTCACTATGATGATCCTAAATGATCANCCTTCCTTCCTTTAGTTTTAATCCATTCCCCCTTGTCCTGCCATTATCTGCCCTTTTAAAAGGTTGAATCCCCTCCTGCTTATAAGCTCCCTTCAGGTACTGGAAGGCTGCAATGAGGTCCCCCCGCAGCCTTCTCTTCTCCAGGCTGAACAAGCCCAGCTCCCTCAGCCTCTCTTTGTAGGGCAAGACAATGACTGCACTACAAAAACCATGAAGAAACTCCATTTGAAGACCAATCAACACCTTATTTTGTTTAAGTTCTCATGCAAAATAAAACTCCTTCAAGATAAGCTGCAAAGTCAAGACAGCTACTTCTACTTCCACATACAGGATGATATTAAAAGGTGCTGATGGTTGAGGTCTCCAACAGCAATGAGAGCCTAACATACGCTCTGTCCAGAAAAGCTGAGCCTTTGAAACACCAGCCTGGCTGCCTGTCCTTGTGCTGCTAAACCTTTCAGGGTTCTGTACACCTTCCTTCAGCGTTTAGCTTGCTTGAAACGGAATCTTGATAACCAAGACACGTGCAATATAAAGTATTTCCAGATGGTGCATGTTCTACAACAGACCAAAAGCTCAACTTCTGCTTTGAAGTTGAACAAAACCACTCTGACAGAGTAGGTTCACAAACAGCAGTTCTAGCAGGACCTTCAAGGATCTGCATTTCACGGTTTGATTGTCCAAGGCTCAGCTGAATTTTGATCAGATTAGATTCTCTTAATATTTCTTTTCTTTTGTAGAAATGCTCTTGTGTCTAGTGAGGGTGGTTGTGTATTTCTGCCACATGCCTATTTTAAAGCAACTTAAGACTTTTGGAACCAACTTATATCTATCAGTTCTAGCTGAAATTAGCCCCACCATTCAAAAGCAAGAGCAAGATATGCAGATCAGACCAAGGCCACTGAATTGCCAAGGAAGCCTGGAAGAACAGACCTCGGTTACACTGTTTTTATTATCACTTTGCACAGTGTGCTGTGGGCCAGGCTGTTTATGCACCTAAACTCCATGACGTAAAAGTTAAAAAAAAATAAAAATAGTATGGCAGTAGTTCCAAGGGCTTTATACCAATCTGATGCTGTTTCCACTGGAAGCTTGCAATTTTGAGCCATATTGGTACTGTTACAACAATTTAAGGAAACTTCTAAGTAGCTGCCTGAGCCTTCAAGACAGCCCAAGAGAAGAAAGCATCAAAAGACACTTTTCATGCTACATGATGCACACCAAAACACTAGCAACAGCAATTTTAGCCTTTTTGAATAGCCTATGGCTACCTTCAGAAACTTTAACTTATGTGCACGGAAAAGGATTGGTACACTCTGAAAAAAGGCTCTATGACTTCACCACTTGTCTCACCAGAGAACCTACCTTGTAATCGAAGTAGTCTTCTAGTTTCTGCAAGACTTCAGAAAGTCTAGCCAAGCCTTTAGATGGCACTTGGCAGTACAGGCTTCCATCAGAGAACACACTGGTTACTCTGACATTTGTATACAGTGCATCTACCTGTAATCGTGAAGATATTGAAAACAGGGGTGTTGGTTAGCAAATATCTGAGTATATTTTTTGTCTATTCAAGACCTTATGATTCAATGATTTTTGATTAATTAAGGAGGAAACAGGAAGGCAGTACCTGTAGGTGCAGCTGAAGGGACTTGTCATATAATGCCTTCAGAGATGTAGCATTGATGTTGATATCATCTTCTCCAGAAGTGTCATAGAGAACAAGAAGAGGAATATCACTCCTTTCCAGGATTTCTACAGCAAGTATCTTGTAGCATGTCTGCGATTCCACAGTCTTTACTAGGACAGGATCATCACAGAAGGCTTCCAGTCCTGTAAGACAGAGCATACTTCTTATGTATCACTATATTTTAAGGGGAAAACAATAACTAGGTCTGTGTTTGCAAGAGGAATCCTTCCAAGAATCAGGATGCAGCAGTAAAGCTGTACTGCACCTGTACTCGCATTCTGCTTAACACAGAAAGCCATCTCCAGGGTAAGAGCAGAGCAGAAAGAAGAGAAAGATCCTGTTCAGAAACAGTTGACGCTTATGTGTAGAGAAAAAAAGGAATGCATACAAGTATTAAAAAAACCCAATCAAAATGCTAATTCATGGCAATTTTATGTATTTTAAATATTTTTTAAAAGTTAGAAGTGCCCATCAGTTTGAGGAAGATAGATAATTTCCAGCACAGTCTAGCAAGTGTGCAAGTACTGAGAGGGAAGGATCACTTTAAAATAACTAAATGGGATCATGACCTGGCCACAACAGATGAGCCTCATTTGTGGAAAAAGAGTTGTGCTTAGCACACAGCTTCACACAACAGCAAACACTTCCTTTTATTTCCTTAGGCTTGCATATATTAAAAGATGAAGACATACAAGCTAGTGCAAAACCAACTCATCTCCATTGCAGAGGTAATGGGCATTAAGGTCTTCTAATATCAAGGTTTCTTTACAAAACTTTCCTTCACATCCTTCCATCCTTTCCCTCCTTTCCATGCCTATCTCTGTCTGCTTCAACTAGCTGTCTAAGAGTCTAATACACTGAGAGGTGTTACAAACAAGTATCAAAGCTCCCAGACTGCACCAGCAAGCCACACAGTCAACACTGGCCTTCTCTTACCTGCCAGTTTACATTTTGCAGCTTGAAACGGAAGCAAAGTGAACTGCTGCTGTAGTTTGTACACACTGTTGCTTTCAACAAATTCACTGAAGCCATGATCAACATAGGATACCTGATAATGGAAAAGGGAATTAGACTGTAAGATCATGCATGTAATTGTAAATATGTTTTCTTGACTTAAAGGAAAGCGTATTCAGATAAAACATTTTCTGTGCAGCCACAGAGAAAACCACTTTTTCTCTAATTTAGTACTATATAGTGGCAGTAATCTAATTTTTCCTTCATTGCTTGAATGCTCAGAGATTTCTGTAAAACCATCCTCTAGAACTGTTCCACAAAATCCCAACTCTGAATAGGACTAGAGTTGGGAGGGCTAGGCACGTATTACATCAAACCTCAGGAAGAATGGTAATAAAGAGACAATTTTTATTTGTAAAGTTTTGAAAGTGATGAAAAATCAAATACCATTTCAGTTCCATTCTATTCTCTTGTTTTTTACAGCTTTAAGAGAATAATTCTCATTTATTCTTATTGTAACTTTGATACAAATACCACAATAAATGCAGGGAAACTACTGATTAGCAGCAAATATTTGGAGCTGAAGTGAGAGAAAGGCTTTTACAGGGCTTTTTACAATTTCTTTCTAAACTCTATCATGCAAAGTATCTGCATCCCAAACACTGAAAAGGGAGTATGAACACTGTTATAAGAGGATAATCAGCAAATGCTGCAGTAACTTTATTTTGGCTGACAGTTGTAATTAGAGAGAAATTACAGGCAAGCTGGCTACCAATGTCCTTTTCACTTCTCTATACCCAACAATCTTCCACAAAACTGAGTTCTGACATTCCCCCCCAAGTTCCAGCTGAAGGCTATCATACTAACTTTCAGGAAAACCTCAGTTCTAATACTCCTGATAATTTAAATATGAAATGGTTCAACTTTAGACTGTGTTAAGCAGACCTGGGTAAAAACTCACCTAACTGGGGGAAGAAACAAAAAATAAAAAGGTAACATGAGTGTTTGACTAGGCAAGAAATAATCAAGAAGATAGAAACTGGTTTTTTTTACTGTTCTATCGTATGTTCTAGTTTCATTGCAGATGGCAAGAAGGTGATTCAATCAAATATGATAATGCTGAATAGATTGATGTAGATGTAGCTTTGGATTATTTAACTCCTCTGTTACACTTTTCCTGGCAGTTTTATGTGGTGGGTATTTCAGTTAAACCAGATCTGCATGGAAGGGAAAACAAGTATATTGCTCTCATTGTCTTGCTCTTTGGTGCACATTACAGACACTTCAGCACAAGACTTCCAAATAACATCTACTGGCAAGCGATTTTTGTTATTTCCTTTCCCTTCCTCTGCCCCACTCCCAACAGTGCTAGTACACCCATTTGTCCTAAGATTATCAAGGGTACTTTTTCAGTACAAAAGCACTATAGGGCCCAGCCCCATAAAAAAATCCAAACCTCAAACTATTGATAGAAAAAAGACAACTTAATTTTGGCAATCACATAACTTCAAAAGGTTTGAATTTCTCATATTGCACAAGAGGAGGTTCAGATTGGGTATTGGAAAAATTTCTTCACCAGAAGAGCGGTGAAGCATTGGAACAGGCTGCCCAGGGAGGTGGTGGAGTCACCATCCCTGTGGGTATTTAAAAAACGGGTAGATGAGGTGCTTCAGGAGATGGTTTAGTGGTCACAGTGGGGTACGGCTACTGGTTGGACTTGGTGACCTTGAAGGTCTTCTCCAACTTTGTTTGTTCTATGATCCTATATAATAGAAACTAGAAGTACTTCAGTGGAAGAAAGGATAGAATGCTAGTGCAGCATATTTAGGAGCTGCCTGTGTATCTAAAAAAGATAGTTTCAACTGTTTCTCCAAGTGCCAAAAGAAGTAATTGCTTGCCTTTATTTTGTCGTCTTCCAGAGAAATTATCCGAGCACGCAACCAGGCGTCTTCTTCAGCATGTACTGCTACAAGTTGCCCAACACTCAGAGACTGAGCTAGTAACACTGAACTATTCTGACTATAGTATGCTTTCATGTCATCTTCCATTTGTTCCTGGGCAGATGAATAATCTTTGCCCACATACCTAGAGTATTTTACAAAAAAGACCACCACAAGAGTTAGGATGCAATTCAAAAAGCTGAATAACAACCTAAGAACGTTTATATGCATATACAATATCAGTGAATTATGGATATCTATTTTTTGCTAAGAGAATTAATATCCAAACTCTCTTCCCATTAACAGGGCTATAGAAAAGTAACTGACATAAAATCTAGTACTTCTGGTGACAGCTCAGTGTGGTCCAGCAGTGTGTAGTCTAATAAACTCAACTACATTTTTAGTAAGAGCTCTTAATTGATTATAGAATCATGTAGAGCAACTTGACCACAAGAGCTGAGTGGTACTGGGGCCACGTATAAGAGAACTAATACATAACCTCTGAAGTTACTCTGTCATTAACAAACACCAGTTTAAGTAGGTTTTCACTAAGGTTAACCAAAAGCAAGGCACCTAAAATAACTTTACAAATCAGCTGTCAAACCATATGGTGTTTATGCCTGACCTTTGAACATCCTGGTATTAGGCTGCTGATGTAATGTTTCATACTGAAGCAGTTTGTGTTGCACAAATCTTCTTTACTAAAGTATATAAACTTACTGAAAACTCCAAAGGGGAAGTTCTGAATGTTTCAGAAACAGGTCAGATTAGAGCAGACAAAAGGAAAACTTATTCCCAATTTGTATTAGTAGCTACTGTTTTAACTGCTTACTTCTACCACACAGTTTAGATGATCATTCCATAAAAATCTAGGATTATTCTGAAGGCCTGCTATATGCCTGGAATTAGTGCAGATGCTGCATACTACTCTAACTTTGTGAGAAAGATTAAATCTGATCACATTCCAGGGAACCCTCATTTTTCTGAAGACAGCCTGCCACCTCCTCATTCACTTAGATACTGCCTTTCAGAATGACAGCCCATTGGTTTCTAGGTAAGCACTCATCTCATAATGGATATGGCGGGAGGCAGCAGTCAAGTATGTGCCACTTGTAAGTTTATTTATTAACATTTGTTCCATAAAGATGCTTAACAGACAGTTGGAATATCAACAGAAAGCAGAAGGATCTTTTGGAATTGCCTGCCTCGCTTGCTATTTTCTAGTAACAAGTAAGTATTATATTGAAAATGTTTTTGGCTGCTCAAAGCCAACTGAAAAATTATTTTTCAGATTCTTTAGGAAAAAATCTTGTAAAGTAACCTCAAAAAGTGTGTTAGTGACTAACTGATGCACAGGTGGCCAGATACTGTAAATGCACATTCAGGACCATTCTTAGTTTCAGATGGAACCAAGTCACATGTCAAGGAAAGCTTGCTACTTAGTTGTGAGAAGAGCAGAGGGGTATGCTTCTACAGGGAAACAAGCTATAAAATTTTGTCTATCCAAACAATAAGAGGGAAAATAACTATACAAGCTGCAGCACAGAAACTGAGAATAAAAGCTGATGAGTTAATTATTTC